>WOXC01001067.1:0-92839 GCA_011680675.1 Gymnobelideus leadbeateri
GCCAAGAATGGCCACACCAGACGAAGCTCATTTCCTTCTTTGACTAGATCACTGAACTAGATGAGGGGAATGCTCTGGCTACAGAGGCTTGGTTTTGGATAAAGCATCTCATACTGTTCTTGTGAAGAGGATTAAACATGTGGATGAGATGCTTGTGCAATGAGACCCACCCAGAATTTAGAATCAACAAGAGATGATTGATGATTCTGCATCGGGCATACAAACCATGCTCTTCAAATGCTCCTACAACACAAACCTGGGAGAGCTGGCTGATGTACTGGAAGACAGAGGACACAAAAGGATCCTGACCAACCATAACAGTCTGGAAGAAATTTAAAGTCATTCACGGTAGGGGCAGCTAGGTGGTGCAGTGAGTAAGAGCGCCGGCCTCGGAGTTGGGATGACCCGAGATCGAATCCGGCCTCAGAAAATGAGCACCCACGCATAAATAATGACTAGCCGTGTAACCTTGAGCAAGTTAACCCCAATTGCCTAAAAAAAAAAAAATAAAGTCATTCACGGTTTGCCACTCCTTTCCAGAATCATTTTCTGAAAACCATCCAATCCCTCCTTGGCCATGCCCTTCAAGGCTTCTCCTTTCCAGCTGGTCAAGGGCAAGTTCTAGAGGTCTCTCGGTGAACATTAGTGTAACACTTTTAGAGCATGGGAAAATGGCCACTATTCTTAGGTGGGCCAATGAAGGGTCCTTTGCCCTAGTCATTTCAAGGAGTCCTTCCTGGACTGATCAGAGAGAGGGAAACAGGACATTTTTTAGACATTGATAGTTTAAAAAAGGACTGACAAGTTTTCTCGTGGGGCTCCATCCAAAGACTTCAGATCAGGATAACTTTTAAATGCTTTTTTTTACTATTCCCAAAGAAGGGAGTGCAACGAGAAACTTTGTCTGCTTCCACTCCCATAACAATCCATTTAGACAAATTTAAATTTGATGTCCAGAAAAACTTCTTATCCATGAGAGCTGTCCCAAAATGGACCGAAATGCTGAGCCAAGGAGGCAGTGGGCTCCTGGGCTGGATGTCCACTGCTCTGTGCCTTGTAATGGGGGGTCTTTCCCTGTGTTGGTTGGACAAATGAGCTCCCTTCTCCTTCCTGAACACAGCAATTCTCTCTGTGTGAATCATCACCTGGGGCCCAGAGGCAAACAATTCACAGAAAGAACAAAACAAACACGCTCAGAACATGTGTGCGTTATTAATCCAACTATAAAAAGTGAATCCTCTTTGTAAAACCCTTAACAAAACCTGCTTTCCAGACCTGAAGCACAGCTGTTTAATAAAAAATAAGTCACTGGAGGTACAGGGTCTCCCTCTTGTGTTAGGATTATGGAACTACAAGGCAGCTCTGGAGAGGACCTCATGGACCTCGGAAGGGAAAGGCACTTTTAAGACTGTCCAGTCCAGCTCTCCATTTTACAGAGGAAAAAACTCAGGCTCAGAGATGGGAAGGACCCTGCTGTGGTCACCAAGCAAGCCTTGCCCATCTCCTGATTGTGCCTATTTGACTATGACCCTGACCCTGACCTAGACAGCATTGTTATGAAGGACAAAAGAAATAATATTGGTAAAATTCTTCACGAATTTTAAAATGATATAAATGCTTATTGTTATGAACAAGAGTTGCATGGTACGATTAATAATTATTATGTAATACATAATTAATAATACTGAGAAATCTATTTGTTTACGTTCTTGTTCAGAAGATGTCCCACAGGACAAGCAGATGTGGACAGACGATGAGATGCTTCAGAGCTCTCACCTTGAGCCAGCTCCTCTCCAGAGCTTCCTTCTCTCCACTGAGGGTGCTGCCACATCCCCATTCCCAGGTTTGCAGCCCAGGTATCACCCAGGATTCCTCACAGTCATACCACAATTCCAATCAGTCGTCAAGTTTTGTCATTTCCTTCTCAACACCACCTCGAATCTGGTCCCCTTTCTCCATCCTCAGAGCCACCACTCTAATGGCGGCCCTCATGCCTTCCAGGCTAGACCATGGAAATAGCTTTAAGTCTCTCTCCCTCCTCCCTCCAACAACCCCCGGCCCACCAAAGTGATCATTGTCAGGTGAAGGTCTGACTGGGTCACTCCCTGAATGATAAACTCCGATGGTTCCCTCTTGCCTCCTCTGTTTGAAATTTAAACCCCTTCACAAGCTGCCTCCAAACTACCTTTCCAGGCATGGTACAAATTATTCCCCTTGGTCCAGTGAAACTGGCCTTCTTGCTATTCATCACATTCATACAAAAATACAACTAAACCCTCTCCAAATGTGAATAAGAAATTAAGGTCTGATACCATCTGTTAAGCAAAACCACATAAAGAGAGCAATGAATTTACCTTGCCAACCTGCTCAGTTGAAATCAGAGACGATTCATTTTTCTTGCGGCTTTCCCACTGTGATTGGTGCATCCCTCTGAGGTGTATGGGCTTTTCAGAGAGAACTAACCCCTCAGGTGTGAGCGCTACCAAGCCCTGTTCAGGACTCCTCCTCCACCTTTGGTGTCCCCCTGCCACCCAACTTTCATCCATGGCTCTGAGAAGCCAAGGCTTTCTGTAATGGAAATGCAGATTTGAAGATCTTCCCTGCCCCTGGGCCCTTTGATTGGCTTAAGAGACTTTGATTGACTTAAGTGACTCTGAGAACCTTCTTTAATTTGAAAGTATACTCTGCCCCCTAATAGGCTGAATGTGGTCACATGGAGCCTGTGGTAGGAGGCTTGGTTTTCAGGAATGATCACACCTTGATGCTGTGTGATTGGGCAGTGGGTCAAGAGGGTGGTTACATTCTCTGAGCCAGAAGAAGACTATATAATCCCTGGTTTGAGGCTTTGCTTTGGGGCTCACTTTGAGAAGTATTGTGTGATTTGACCAAATGAGATTCTGGGCAGCTGTTGAGAGCCCCCCAGCTTTGAAAACCCAGATGTTGATGCTTCCCTCTCTGGTAACTGTTGGTATTGATGTAATGGTTGGACAGTTTGGAAGCCTATTTGATCTATCTGTATACTCTGAAGTTTGGGGTGCTGACCTTTTTCCCCTGAACTAGGTAAATTATCTATGATCGATGTTTGATTGATTAAAGTAAGCTTGTTAACCCATTTTGAGTTGCTTTCCTTTTGAAAACCAGATCTAAGAACCTGTGTTGGCAGCTACCCTGGGGATGTTGGGGTGCTTGCTGCTACACTTTCTCAGTGGCCACATCCTGGTAAAACCATCTTGGCAGATGATCTAAGCCAGTTTTAGGATAGCCAACAGGTCTTAAAGTCATTGACAAGTTGGGAGGTGTCAACCCCAAACATGTGAAGTCTTCTCTAGTGGAATAGGCAGATATGAACAATTTGTTCAAACGGGTTATGAAGGCAGAAGAAACAGGATCAGTGGAGCATTTAAAGCTTGGTCAGACATGGAAGACACCAAGGTCATCCGCTACATTCCAAGCCAGCCAATCATCCTGACTTTTGTCTTGCCACTGGAGTCTGATGACTCTGGAAGAGAGAATGAGGCTAGCAGCTTTGCACAACTCCACCTCGATTAAATCCCATTTATGCACGAGTCAAAAGACATCACCCACAACACTTTGCTATTTCATTATTTTACTATCTAAAGATTTTTATTGTTTTCCTATATCAATATTCTACCTCGTTCAAAGTCCTGCCTGTGGTGAAAGACAAGTGAGGAAGCAGCAGGTATGGACACACTGGGAGCTGTGGTCACAGCCCTGCGCACAGGCAACCCAGGCCATAGGGTCAACTCACTGGACTGAAACGGCAGCTGGATTCGGCAGCCCCCCAGGGGGGTTCTGAGCAGCATTTGTAAAGACTGCACTACTCACCTGCTGGGGTGAGGAAGGGGCTTCTTCCAACCCTAGCTTGTTTGCCGGGCAGCCAGAGATCCCACCCCTCGCTGAAACACACACACACACAAAAGGTACAAAAGGTTTGGGAAGGTGATTCCACTCACTATCAGTCCATGGATGGAATGCATGCACACTTATGAACATGATATCCAGAAGACCTAAAAGGTGAACAGCTCTTGTTGCAAGAGAACCCCACAGGCTTCACCCCACAGGCTTCACCCCACGGGGATCGCACTCAAGCAGCAGCCAGCTGCGTGTGAAAGCCAGCTGACTCAAGTTGGAGCTGGAGACGAGTTCTTCTGGAGGGCCACTGGGTTGGGGAGGTCTGGCAATCAGAACTAATCTAGTCAATAAGCTTGTGTGCCCCCAAAGCACAAAAGAACCAAAAAAGGTCACAGAGCATCAGAAACCACTGAACAAGCAACAAAAATGTACAATTTGTAAATAACATGTATAATTTATTTTAAAATACCCATGTTTCAGGGATCCATGTTCAAGGGTTTGTTTTCTTTACTGTTAAGAGCACACAATCAAAAGCATTGGAACCCCCTAGGCTGAGTCTATGAAGATAAAATTCAGTAGGGATCAATGTTGTACCTTACACTTGAGTTCCAAAAACTGCCTTCACAGAGGCTGGAGGAGGCATGTTTAGACAAGAGACTGTCTGGAAAAGATCTAGGGGCTTCAGTAGCCCGAAGGTTCAGCATGAGTGGGTGGCATGGTGGAGCAGCCACCAAAGGAAGCGCCATCATGGGCAGCGCTAAGGGACAGCTTCCTGGAATAGAAGGCGCTGCTCCTTCATTCTTGCTAGATAGCCTTTATCTGGAGCGCTGTGGGTGTCTCTGGGCAGGACCCTGGTAAGCTGGAAGACAATCCAGATGGTGAATGACTAAGTCCATGTCACATGAAGAAGAGAAGACTGAGGGCAGGGCAGAGACTTGACCGATGTGTTTAAGGATATGGAGGGCCAAATCATGTGGAAGAGGGGCTAGACATTTTGTTTGGACCCAGAGGACAGAGGCATAAGTAAAGCAAAGAACATTGCAAAGCTCCAGACTGCTGTTTGATGGCCTGAATACACACAAACACACATACTCTCATAAAGACACATACACACTCACACACACAGACACACACTCATATACACAGAGACACATTCACACACACACACACACACACACACACACACACACACACACACACACACACTTCCTAACAAGGAGAGCTGTCTCCAAGTGCAATGGGCCACCTCCAGATGAGGTGGGTTCCCACTCTGGAGCTCTCCAAGCTGAGTGTGCATGGTCAGTCTTCAGGGAAGTTGTGAAAGTGATGCCTCCTGGGCTTGAGTAGCACTACATGGTCAAAAAGGACCTGCCTGCTCTGAAGAGTCTGTGATCCTGGGTTAAAAGGAAGGTGGAATCAGCACAGTAGAACCCAGTAGCTCAGCTCCTAAGTGGGCTGTTAAGATCTAGGATCACTAAGACTTTGGCTTCTGATGCTGTACCTTTAGGGAAATCAAAATAAACCAAGATAAAGCAGGGACTCTTGAGACTCAGTCTGTAGAGGCCAAGATAATACCCACAGAACATCCTTCCTGAGAACTTAAAGCCATTGGAGGAAGAGTCTAGGAGGGAAAGGCTGGCTAGACTCCAATGCTGATGAGAGTATTCTGAGAAGGGCTGCATTGGGAATTGGCAGGTAGGGCTTTCAGGAACTGATGAAGAATTACCCCACCTCCAAGGTTTGGAGATAAGTGAAGAAGAGAAGAGAAAGAGAAAAGATAAGAGAAAGAGAAAGAGAAAAGAGAGAGAGAAATTCCAGAACATATGTGTGTATGTATATAAACTGCCTTTTGAACCCAGAGGGGTAAATATTTAATAAGGGAACGAGCCAAAAGCAGTCTAAGGGGGTAGGGCATTTGGTGTGTCCATCCCTAAGAGTCCCTGAAGCACTGCTCACATCCAATATCCCATGTATCACACCCCCACACCCTTATAAAAGGTTACTACATCATGAATCCCAGCAGACATGCTAGACAGTGGAAAAGAGCCCTAATCTATGGAAGGTAAAAATAAAAACTATAAGTGAACTGCTGAGCATATGCAGAAAGATAGCAGACCTTCCACGGTCTAGAGCCCAGCCCCATGGCCCCAGCTTTGGACTCTTCAGCAGCAGGAAAAGTAATTAGAGTACATACAATCAATAGAAGGTCCCCTTTTATATGCCATATATCAGAGGAAAGAGGCCTTGGCAGGTATTGATAAGTGGCAACGAAGCAGCTGGAGAAAGATACATGTCTAAGAAATCTTTTTGGCAATAGGCTCAGGGACTAGACAGCCTGGGACTAATTCACCTCATCAAGGAACCATATGCTTTATCTCCTGGAATGTCTGTTATATAAATGGGAGTTGGGGGAAGGTAGTTTAGGGTAAAAGCTTATTCCCAAGGGATGTCCTTTGTACATTCCAACAAACCTCTATTAAGATGCTACTCTGTGCCAGGTACTGTCCTAGGGACTGGAGATACCAAGACAAAATAAAGCATTCCCTACCCTCAAGGGTGATGAGTTACCAGACTGAAGGCATGGAGAGTTTATCTAGAGCATAAGAGCCAAAGTACAGTGGAGAGAATAATAGAAAGAGGCCTGGGAAAGCTCCCCGAAGAAATTGTCTACAGAGAGAAATTGTTTGTGGAAAGGCAGTTCCTTTGTGGGGAGCCTCATTCACAGATGCTGGTGTTCTGGTGTGACATCAGCTTCCAACCTCCACTACCGAACATGTTCGTTTGGGGTGTTTGGATTTCACCACCTGGGCAGTAGGTAATTGGGGATTTTGTGGCATTTGGAGAAGCAATGTTGTAAGATAGATAGCAAGCCAGCCTCAGAATCAAGACCTGAGTTCAAGTGTGGCCCGTGACACATAGGGTAGATCACGTAACCTGAGTGCTTCTGGGCAAGTCTCTAAGTCTGAGTGCTGGGGTATGTGGGGGAAGTTCCTACACTAGGACTTCCCTCCCATCCATGAAATCACAAGTCTGCACCAAGAGCATTTGAGGTGGGGATTGATCTTGATTCAGAAAATGAAACCCAAAATGAGCATCAATTGGGGACATCGAAGCAAACTGTGGTAGATGAATGCAAGAAAAGATGAAGGAGTGCAGAGAAGCTTGGACAGACTCTTCTAAATAGATGCAGTGTGCTGTCTGTCAGCTGAACGACATACCCTCCTTCTATACCAGAGAAAAGGGAAAGAATGGTTGGACAACTAGAATGTTCCACCCCAATGAGGAGGCCACAAAATTCACTTTCTTCTCTACTTTGCTTACGTGGGGGACTGTGGGTGTGGTGCACTGCATGTACCACCTATCTTAGTGGACAGATTGGCCGGTTTTGCTAAACTGGGTTTTGGATTTTTTTGGTCCCTTTCTTTCTTAATCTTTGTTAGAGTGGTTCTCTTGATTGGGAAGGGAGAGGTACATGTTGGAAAATTGTTCTCGTTCAGTCAAAACTCTTCCTGATCCCATGGATTATCAGTACTGTCCATAGGGGTTTCTTGACAAAGATACTGGATTATTTTGCCATTTCCTTTCCCAGTGACTTAAGACAAATAGGTTAAATGACTTGCCCAGGGTCTCACAGCTAGTAAGTATCTGAGGCTGGATTTGAACTGAGGTCTTCTTGACTCCAGGCCCAATGCTGTATTCACTGAGCCACCTAGCTACCTCAGTTAGGAAGATTAAAGGGAAGAAAAAAATAAAACAAATCAATGAAAATCAAGATTCAGATTTAAATCAACCAAAAAAATTTGTTAAGCGCCTATTATGTGCCAGGAACAGTGCTAAAACACAATGACGATACAGAGAAAGGCAAAAAGATAGTCCCTGCTCTCGAGGAACTCGAAGTTTAATGGCGGAGACTACTTCTTAGGCTGCATGTGACTAAGAAGTAACCTCGGTGGGGAAGGCACAAGGATCTTAGGCCGGGAAACTGAGGCAGAAGGGAGGAGTAACCGTTTGGCCCAGGGACAGCCAGAGGAAGCCCAGCGACTTGAGAAGGGTGGGTGGGGTGACGTGTGGAGACGGGGCTGAAGAAAGACCCATGGAGGTCGCTTGTGTGGAGGAAGGCAGAAGGAGACTGCGCCAGGGGCAGTCCTAAGGGTTGCTTAAGGGTCCTGAAGCCTGAGGGGCGCTCCATCTGCTCTCGAAGGCAGTAGGGAGCCAGTGGAGTTCGTTGTGGAGGGAGGTGCGCTCTGGGATGACCCCCAGCAGCTGGCAGAGGAGGAGCGGAGTAGGGAGAGGCCGGGGGCCTCACCAGTTAGGAGCGAGGTAGCGCAGAGGCGCCCAAGCCCCATCGCTGGCCGTCTGAGGGATGCTGAGAGAAAGGGCCAGAGAAGTGTGCTAGGGCGGCAGGGCCCTCGGGGCCACCCACAGTCCCTTCGCCCAGGTAACCATCCAACTCTCCTTTTCAGTCCTCTGAGGCCCAGAGCAGAGCGAGGGGCCACACCCAGCACTCCCCACTCCACCCCACCCCGAGTACATACAAAGTAAACGGATAGGCATGGGGTGGGGGAGGGGCGTGAAGTGAGCCCTAACCCCGAGGGGACCAGGGAGGCTCCGAAGGGGCGGGAGAGCCCGGCGGCAGGAGATAGATTAGTCTGTAGCGCAGCCGGCTTGGCTGGGACCCAGAAAGGGGGAGCAAGGGGAGAGGGTGGGGTTCATCAGCCTGGCCAGGCAGGCAGGGGTGGACCAGGGTGCTAAGGAAGTGCTCCGAGGGGCTGCGGAACTGTAGCTAAGCCAGAAGTCCAGCCTCAGTTACCTTATCTGTAATAGGCGCTGCCAGGTGGCCCCCGGGAGGGGGCCGGGGCAGCTCCAGAGCTTTTTCCCTGAATAGCCCAGGTTCCTCAAGCCCCGCCCCCCCTCCTCCTCCCCCGTTCTCCCTCCCTCTCGGGCGGAGGCGGGGCGGCTGTGGCCGTAGCCGTGGCCGTGGGCGTGCGCGCTGGGAAGTAGGGAGGAGGCGGCGGCTGCCGGGACGGGCCGGGCCAGGGGATGCAGCGATGGCGTCCGCGGGCCAGGGCCAGGGCCCCGAACGGGGGTCGGTGTCCGAACGGGGTTCCTGTCGCGCCCGAGGGCGGCCCAGGGCCCGAGCCCGGCGCTGGCGGAGGATACTCTACTGGATCCCCGTGATCTTCATCGGCCTCCTGCTCAGCTGGTCCTACTACGCCTACGCTGGACAGCTCTGCGTGGGTCAGTCCGCGCTCGCGGGGGCCCCCACCCCTGGCCGGGGCCATCATCCCCGCCCCAGTCCCAGCTCCGCGAGGGTCAGACCCATGCGGGCCCCACCCCTGGCTTCATCCCACCCCCTCAGTCTGGATCAAGTCCCTCTGTGCCCCGCGTGGGTCAGTCCGCGCCCGGCTCCGGGGGGCCTCCACCCTTTGCCTGAGCCTCGCTACCCGCCCCAACCCTTCTTCACTTTACCTGATTGTGGGCCAGTTCACGAGGGAATCCCCTCTCCCTTTCCGCACCGCCCCTAACTCCAGCCCCTTTGCCCCAGCGTGTGTCCAGGAGCCCTTGGACCCCCCAGCCAGCACCAAATCGCGGCTCGTCCGCGTGTCCCAGGGGGTGTGGCCTAAGCCCCCCTATCCCCGCTCCGGATCTCCCCCAGACCCCTCCCTCAACTATCCCCTGACCGCTCAGTTAGCCTGCTTATCCGATGCTCGTACCCCATCAGCCCCCTTCCCCTTTTGTCTCCGCCCTCCCTGACCCCTCCCCTTTTATGGGTCATGGACTAGCTGGCCTGGTGTGGACCTTCCTGCGTCACAGACTAGGAGGCCCCCAGGCATCTTTCCCTCTCCCTGATCCTCCCCCGGCTGCACCCTCCTCTCTTGTGACTGAGAGACTGCTTGGGGTGCGAAGATAAGTCAAGCTTAGGAACAGGAGTGGGGGCCTACGGTGGGCGTAAGTCACAGAAACTAGGGGTGAGGGGAGTAGTGGTTAGGGGCTGGGTCGCCAGGCTGGATGGGTTCTGTGGGCAGTGGAGTTCACTCACAGTGACAGGGCACGGGGGTGCAGGGGGGCGCACAGACCTACACAGGCTAGCCCTTGGAGCACTCAGCTGAGAAAGCAATATCGGTTACTAGGGCCAAGGCTGTGAGCCAACAAGCAAAACTGGTTTGATGCGGTGGGGTGGGGGGGCGGGAGTCCTTTCTGGGACTGTTCTGAGGATCCTAGGTCAGAATGGCCTGCAGTAGCGGGGCTCAGAACTTAACAGTTACCCCGACAAGAAAGAGTAGGTGGCACAAGTGGACCCGGAACCACATAGCCTTTTTAATTCTCTCAGCACTGAGGATAGCTGCCCAGACAGTGCAAAATGGGGAAGGGGTGGGACGCACGCCTTGGAGGCTGCCAACGAGGTAGCCTCAGGCTCTGTGCTGAGGCGAGCTGTGGCTTTGTCCAGACTAACCTGAACATCCGGCTGCCCCTCCAGCTCCTGCCATCTCCTTAAGCAAAGAAAGCTTCCGGCTAGAGTATCTGCGTTGGGTTCCTGAGCGCTTAGTACCTGTTGCCGCCAGGGCAGCCTTCTGCGTCGGCCAGGACTGACCCTCTGGTCTTTCCATAGCCCAGGTTTTTCCAGAGCCAGGAGAGAGACTGTAATTAGAAAACCTTCCGTTGGCTTTCCTCCTGTATTATGTATTAGGCTGAGCAGCTTAGCATGGCTGGGTCGGAGTCTCCCGGGCATCTGGAAAGCCCTTCCTGTCACTGTGGGCAGTGGAGAAGCGAGGAAGGGTTTTTCTTCTGGCGCCACCGTCGCTGGTCCTCTCTCTTGTCCGGCTGCGCATTAGGGGAAGACTAGATGCCAAAGTGTGCTTGGGCCTCAGTCGGCTATTCTTAGATCTGTATACTTTGGGATCACCAGTAGAAATCCCTCTGGAGAGTCCTTTTTTTCCGGTGTTCTAGGTGACCATGTGGAGAAGTATATTGGAAGGGGAAGTGCCCTTAGCCATGAGGCAAAGCCAAGAGCGGGAGTTTCTAAAGGCATTTCCCCGGCCCTGAAAAGAAAGTCGGGGTGGAGTAAAGGGATGTCAGACCTGGACTCAGAAAATCGCTTTGGCAGCCAAATGAAGAATGAGGGCAGGGAGGGAGAAGAGACTGGAGACCAGGAGGCCAATGCTGCTGTGACATTTCCCAGATTCTCCATTAAAAGCCAACTCAGTGACATGGAAAAGATCATTGACCTAGGAATCAGAGGAACTGGGATTCTAGCCTAGCTTTGGGACCTTGAGCTAAATAAACACTGCTACCCTGGGCCTGTTTCCTCACCAGAAAAATGAGGAACCTGGTCTAAATCAGGGGTTTTTAACCTGAGATCCATGTTCTTTGGGGATCAATGGCTAGATTTCAGGGGGCCTGTGAACTTGGATGAAGAAAAAAATGACATCCTTCTTTCATTAGAATTGGTTTCCTTTGTAATGCTCTGTATTTGTTTTATGCATTTAAAAAGCTGAGTCTGAGAAAGTTTACCAGCCTACTCAAGGTGCTCAGGACACAACCACAGTGGAAGTCTCCTGATGCAGGTGATTTCTAAGGTCTTCTCCAGCCCTACCATCCCATGGTCTTTCATGTAAATGAGGACACAATCATCTGAAAACCCTAGAAAACATACCTTGATGTGCACTGTCCCCTTGTGAACAACCCCAGATCTTGGGAGAGACCTTAGACTTGGCCCAGACCTGCCCTCCACAATAAAGACCCTTTCCCATTCAGACCCCTGTTTTCATCTCCAGGACTGGCTGGTTTTCTTCTTGCTGAGACACACTGAACTGCTTTGAGCTAAAATGGCCCACCAGCCTCTGAACAACCCTGGTCTTCTCCCCCTGGACTCCTCTGACCCTCCCTAGACCTGATAGGAAGGTTGTGAGACTAGAAGGGAAGAAGATTTGACTAGGAAATACTAGTTTTGAGTGGTGGTCTCTCCCTTTACCTCTTTACTTATGGCTTTCCAGATGTGCTTCCTCATCACTGGACTTATCCAAGAAGGGGCAGCAGGCTTCCTTGCCTATTTCCTTCTCAGATGGCCCTCATCACTAGGCAGTCAGTCCTCAAGCTAAGAATTGCTTCTCTGTTCCTTCCTCCCACTGGCTGTAGTTCTTCCCTCTGAGACCCCTTAGAAAAAGTGTCCTCTGTGCATGGAACTGACCTGACTTTCTCTTCTCTCTCTTCTCCTACCTCCTACCTATCTCCACCAAGCCTTCCCTACCACAACAAATTGTTCAACCAGTTGTTGTGTGATGGTTTTGAGTTTACTTCCCATCCTGAAATCTGTGGGCTATTGAATTCTGGATGATATTGAGATAAATGATGGGAACTTGGGGAGGGATGAAGATTAGGGTTTGATGATGCAAGGCACAGAAACAGCATTGCACCTAGTCTTTGAACAGACTTGGGATAGGGTCTGGTTTCTGGTTTTTTGTTTTTTTTTCAAACTAAAACCTTAATAGACACACGTCCCATCTCTCTCCATCCCATCTCTATGACCAGAGCTGGCCTAAGAAGATCCTGGCCTTACCAAGGCTTTCAGGGTTACTCTTTTTTAAAAAATTAGATTCCTTTTTAAAAATTAAAGTAACAAGCATATTTTATTAATCTGTCCCTGTCACATACAACCCCTGCTCTAAAATTAAATAAATTAATTTTTAATCCCTCAATACCTATCTATATAGTCTGCCAAAACAAATCTCATTAGCCTATATAAAATGTATGTTGCCTTCTGCATTTTGAGGAGAAGGGAGGTGAGTGACATGTTTCCTTTTCATTCTTTGGCCTTTGTTTAGAGCTCTCAAGTCTTTTGAAGTGGTTTTTCTCTACAATGTTGCTGTCATTGGATTCATGGTTCTGCTGGTTCTGCTTGCTTCACTCTGCATCAGTTCAGAGAAGTCTCTCTAAAATTATCCATCTCATAATTTCTTATGGCACAAGAACATTCCATTTCATTCATAAACCACCCTTTATTTAACATCTTCAAGTAAGAGGGCAACAGCTTCATTTCCCACTCTTGGACACCAGAGAATGAGCTACTCTAGACATTTTTTTTAATCCACAAGTCCTCCTCCTCTTCTATCTTTGATCTCTTTAGTGTATTGGTCTTCTGGTACCATAACTGAGTCAGAGAGCATGCCTAGTGTATTAACTTTTTGGTCTGGACATAATTCCAAATGACTCTTAAGCATGTTGATTTGCCTCTCTGTTCAGGTTAAGTTGATGGGGAAATAGTGTGAGTTGCCCCCTTTTTTAATATGAAATTATATTGTGAGCTTTTCATTGGATGACAGTAGGTCAGAGAGTTTTAGGGACTTCTGTGAACATGGGCCCCAGAGCACTATGCCTCAGCAATGTACCAAGTCCCTGTGCTGAACACTGGGGATATGGAGATGAAAAGAAGCAATCCCTGCTTTCAGAGGGCTAACAGTCTAATGGGTAGAGGTATGGATTGTGAGTGCTTAACCTGGGGAGATAGATTTCAGAGAGTCTATGAATTTGGATGAAAAATTGTCTTTCCACTAACCTCTAACTGGAATTTAGTATTTCCTTCCATTATGAATGTAGGCAACAAAATGTACTCTTGAGAAGGGGTCCACAGGATTCACCAGACTGCTGCCAAAAGTGTTCATTACCCAAAAAGGGTTAAGAGTGACTGGTCTTGACAGTACTTTAAACAGTAAAAGGAAGAAATGGCTACTTGTTCCAAGATGAGAGGGGTCCTGGAGGGAAAGGGGAAAGATTTGCTCTGTTTGACCCAGAGAAGAAAACTAGGAGCAGTGAGTAGAGATAGCAGAAGGGAAGGTGTTTCTGGAATATCAGAGAAACCTTCTGGGAGTTAGAGCTATGCCAAAGTAGGATGGATGGCTTCCAGAAATGGTTCCCCATCCCTGGGGGTCACCACAGTTCCCAAAGGGTTAGTCCTAAAGCACAAGTTGGATGGTGTTCTTCTCCTGTTGTGGCTTCCTGGTGTCTCTAAAATTGAGTACAAGCAATGTCTCCCTTGTTGGACTGTGAGCTTCTTGTGGGCAGGGACTGGTTTTTTTGCATTTCTTTGGAATCTCTGGTGCTTAATGCATCAATGCTTGTTGACTGACTAACTGCATAAGTCGATCTCCTGGAGAGTTGGGCCTGGAAGGAGTGCTGACTTGGGAGACAAGAGGGTCCTGAGTCTGACCTGACCTGTGGGACCTTAGAAGGCTCTTAAGCTCTCTTTGCTGTTATAAAATGAAAGGGTTGGACTGGTTGGCCTCAGATGTCTGTTCCAACCAGTCAATAGATTACCAAGCATGAATGAAGCACCTACTATGGGCTGGGGACCAGAAGAAAGACGGAAACAGTGCTCTCCTTCAGAGAGCTCCCCGGTCAGTGGGGAAGACAGCAAGTGAACCAGTGTGTCCACTCATGATTTGCACAGGCTGTTAAAGGGAGCCATGGCATTGCCAAGGTAATTGGATTTCAGTGAGGCGGGGCAGGGTCCATGGGAATGGAGCCAGGGCCGCCTGCTGAGGGTGGAGCTTTAGCTGAGTCTGGAAGGAAGCCAGGAGGCAGAGGGAGAAGGGAGAGCATTCTAGGCCTGGAGGATGGCCAGAGAAGACACTCCGAGGTGGGGATGGCATATCTCATATGGGCACCAGCACAGCACCTTCTAGGTGCCCTATGGAGGAGGAAGCCCCAAAGGTGCCCAGCAGGACCCTACCTGCTGCCAAGTGCCCTGCCCAGGGGGTGCTCTGTGCCGATGAGGACTGTGCCTCCACTCTGCAACAGGGGTTCACTGGTATCCTTGGAAACTGCCGAGGCAATTCTCCTTTCTGTGCGTTTCTATCTTTAACAGCCTGGATGGGCTGCTTTCACAGGCATTGCTCCAGGCAGGCGAGGTTGCTTTAATGTACCCTTTGGGGGGTGGGGGGGTTAATTGGTTAAGTGATGATGTGGCTCACTTTGGAACATGTGAGTATGTAGGAAAAATTAAGTATTAGATGCTCAAGTTGGGTGGGAGGTGTATGGATTCCACTGGCGGCCATTTGTCTGCGGGGTGCTCCAAAAGACTAAGTGCAGACTACATCTGGTAGCTTGAAACTTAGCCCCTGGGGGCTAAGCGATCTCGAGCTTCTGAGAGGTGGAGGTGGAGAGCGAGCATAGCTTAGGCATTGAGGGCAAGCTGTGGCAAAGGCATGTGGACAGGAGAGGGGCAGCAGGCAGTCTATCCATAGCCGGGATGCAGGATCGATCTGGGAAGAGAAGCTGGAGCCAGACTGTGAAGGGTATCAGATGCCTCAAGGCCATGGGAGCCCCTGGAGTTCAAGTGACACGGCCAGAGCCCGACTTTGGGAATAGCACCTTGGCAGTTTATGGAGGATGGGCTATCGAGGAGAGAGCCTGGGAGGCAGGGAGACCTGGGCTGAGTGGGGATTATGGGAGAGAAGGGAAGAGGCGACATATGAAACACCGGAGGAAGGTGGGACCGACAGGAGCTGGCAAGGGTGGGCTGTGTGCAGTGAGAGGAGTCAGGAGGGGGAGGTACCCCGGGAGAAACTAGGAAGAGGGATGGGGGAGGGCCAAAGATAAGCGAGAATCCCAAGAGATCTCATAAACGGCCTCCTATTGGCCAGCTCTTCCCCAGGAAGACAAAAGATGAATTATGGATCATTCAGGCCGCAGGGTGTGGTTTGCCCATCTCTATCCCTCATCAGTCTCTTCCCGAGCCAATTATCATGAATTACTAAGTGATGGGCATTCCTGTTCATTCATACTAGATGGTGGGCAGCTAAGAAAGAACAGGTGAACATTAAACCAGCAGTGTTTGTTCCAAATGGTGGCCAGAAGCCAGCTGAGCTCAGTGGGCCTCTGGCCTGAGGCCTTGCTGACTGCTTGTGTCCTTGGTGCACACAGTAAGAACTCGGTACATGCCTGTCAGTGACAGTGATAGCAAACGTTCTAGGAGGGCTATGCAGAGTGCTTCACATACACTCTATCTCATTGGTTCCTCACAACAACAGCCTCAGGGAGAGGTTTATTGAGATGAGAGCACTGACCCTGAGAGAGGCAAATAGACTTAGGCAGCTACTAAGGGTCTGAATCAGGATCTGAAACCAAACCAGGTCCTCCTGACCCAGCCAGCGCTCTAAGCCCTACTTCCCTGATGCTCCCAGCTGCAGGGTCTACAGCATTTGCCTTTTACTGAAATTTTTTCAAGGTCATAATTGGTGTGAGAGAGTCAATAAGTGCCTGATTATCCCCCAAGAATAAGGGCTCCCCTTTCCCAGCCTCATCCCTTACAGGGCTGATGCTTTGAGCCATTCTTATAGAAGTACTTGGGAAATATATTTCTTATTTCCCATTTTCTTACCCCGTTGTCGTGGTTGTTGTTCAGCCATTTTAGTCATTTCTGCCTCTTTGGGACTCTATTTGGGGTTTTCTTGGCAGAGATACAGGAATGGTTTGCCATTTCCTCCCCCAGCTCATCTGACAGATGAGGAAACTGAGTTAAGTGACTTACCCAGGGTCATCCAACTAGTAAGTATCTGAGATCACATTTGAACTCAGGTCCTCCTGACTTTTTTTCTTACCCAGAGGAGCCTATAATTATTTTAACCCTTTGTCCATTGAGACTGTTGTCCTTGGATTTTCTTTGAGTTCTTTGTGATAGAAGCCTTCAGCTGTTTCCTTCTCTGAAATCACAGAACAGATTGTAGTGCTGGAGGGGACCAGGGAGGCAATCTAGGGGGATGCCATTTGAATCACATCACAACGGAAGGAATCGAGCCATGTCGTGCTGGAAAGTTGGTGGGGCTCTGGGGGCAGACAATGAATGAGCTGTCTGTTGCTGCCTTCCTCCAAAATGCCTTCCTTCTTTCTCATCTCTGAGACCCGAGATATTCTGGCTCATTAGGAATTATCGTGGCTTAACTTATCGAGGGAGCCTGGGGACTGGCATCTGCAGCCAAAGTGTGGAGGCTGTGCGTGGTGCTGTCAGCTTCTGAAAGGCGTTGGGGTATCTTGGAGATCCTTCAAAGCAGGGACAACACCCCGTGGGGTGCGGGGTGCCGCTTTAGACTGCCAGGCTCTTCAGAGATAATGCATGCAGCCTTCAGCAATGACAACCGCATTTCCTTAGTTAGTTAACAACTGGACAGCCTAATGGGCACCCTCGTTAAGCTCGTTGAAGAAGACCAAGCACATAATAGATAACAGCATGGAGCAGTGTGCTGGCTACTGCAAGCATAGCCCAAGGACTGACTTCGTTCGATGGTTTCTGGCGATGATAAGGCAACCTTCTTCCGGGGCGCAGAAACCCTGTCTTGGCGTCTGCATGGTGTGGGGCTAGCCCTGGGCTCCTGAAGGCACTGCCAGTTCTGCCATGACTTATGTGACCCTCTGTGCCTCAGTTTCCCCATTTGTCAAATGAGGAGATTGGACTCAGTGGACTCCAAGGTCCCTTCCAACTCTTAATCTGTGGTTTTATAATCCCCTATTGCACTGTTAGTAGCTGAGTGGTAGGAAAGGGGTCACCATCCATTCATAAATATCAACTTTTGGCACTCTACCTGGGAGAGCTTGGTCAAATCATCAGCAAAAAGGCATACACTTCAGGTGCCAAACCCTATTACCAGTGGCATTCTCACTACCGTGAAGCCAGAAGACTTAGTGCTGGAGCCACTCAGTAGAGGAACAGCTCAGCAGCACCCCTTGGAGAGGCAGACCAAAGAAGGGCAGAGGTGGCTCTCCTGGCTGACGGAAGCCACCCAGGAACATCCCCTCTCTTCTTCCCAGGCTCTGTGCCTGACTCCGGATGCTTTTCTTTACTGCTCTTCAGTCTCGTTCTGTTAGAACAGTCAGCTCCCTGAGGGCAGGGACTGCCTTTCTTTTTGCTTGAATTTATATTCCCAACACATGCTTCATGAAAGCTTGCTGACTTGTTGGTTTGATATCATGATGCCAGCTAGCCTTCTGGTGCTCCAAGATGGCCATAAATTCAGAAAATGAGGAGGCAGAATTCTAGGGAGATGTTGACAAAGACTCTCCAAAGTAGTTCAGCGTATAGATTAATACTTGATGCTGTTCAGTCACTTCAGACTCTTTGTGATCCCATTTGGGGTTTCCTTGGCAAAGACACTGGTGTGGCTTGCCATCTCCTTCTCCAGCTCATTTTACAGATGAGGAAACTGAGGCACACAGGGTGAAGTGATTTGTCCAGGGTCACACAGCCAGTAAGTGTCCAAGGCAAAGTTTGAACTCAGATCTTCTTAACTCTAGACCCAGTACTATATCCACCTAGCTGCCCCTAATACTTGGTGACTTCAGGGCAAAGGTGGGTCTAAGAGAAGATACTTCTTTAAATATCTTGGAAAATACAGTTTAGGATTAAGAAATGAGATCTCAAAGGATTTATTTTCTCCTGTTAAGAGGCCTCATACCTACACATCGTGAATATTCTCTTTAAGAAAAGAGCTAGAAATTGCTGGACTTATTGAATGTTGAAGTATGTCACATATAATAAAAATTCATGATGTTTTAAATGTGCATGCCATTTTCTAACCAACTATCTGTATAGTCAGACCACCAACTCTTGACAAAACAACTTAGAAGAAAGAGTAAACGTTAAGAAGACATTATATTGGGGTGGCCAGGTGGCACAGTGAATAGAGTACCCGCCCTGGAGTCAGGAGGACCTGAGTTCAAGTCCGGCCTCAGACACTTAGCCATGTGACCTTGGGCAAGTCACTTAACCCCAATTGCCCCTCCAAAAAAGAAGAAGACATTATATCCAGTTAAAACAATTCCAGCTTCACCTATTCAAAGAACTTTTGGCTGCCCCCAAATAGGAAAAGGATGCTGAAAAGGATATCGACATGGACAGTCATCATATCCTATACTTATCCTTATACATATCCTGAACGACCACCACAAACAGGAAGGTGAAAGCTGTGCAGAGAGACCTTGCTGCCAAGGGCAGCACTAGTCCAGCCTTGAAAAGCTTTCAAGAGGATACCGAGGGAAGATGCCACATAACCTGCATTGCCTCACAAAGCAGTGAAGATGGGCAGGAGGGAGAAGCAGTCCGCAGGGAGCTTGGAGTGGGACCCGTGAAAGCCAAGTCCCCCAAGAACATTTATGGGCAGAGCTAGAGGGGCAGCAAAGAGCAGTGGGAAGAGATCTGCCAACCTTTCTACAACAAGCTTTTCAGAGGTGACAATGAAGTTGCCCCCTTTCTGTTCCCTGTATTTCCTAGGAGGGAGTGGAAGTGGGTCCAGAGGACCCAGGGAGCAGAAATCCAGGTTGGACATAATTGTGGAAGTGTTTGTGTAAAGGCTGAATGTTCAGCATCTTTGAGAGCAGGGAGGAGGAAAGGTGACTGAAGAGTCATGACCAGGGCTGTCCCCCCAGACGGGACTGAGTCACCATTGGCCACCACTGGCCTAGTTGCCAGCTTTCCCACCCTGTAAAGTCCTTCTCCACAACCTGGATGGAAATGTGGGGAAAGAGCAGGTGGTGAAGTCTGTTTTCTACAGAAACTCCCCTTCCTGGTCCCAGCTGACAGAGAGGAGAGAGCCGCAGGAGCTCTCACTGCCCCTCCAGTGACTTCTAAGGCCGTGTCTCATCCAAATCTACTCTGCACAAGTGAGCAGAGAGAGGAAAAAAGTGATTCCCCCAGAACTCAGATCTCAAATTTCTAACATACAAAGGGGGCAAATCTGTTCCCTCCAGCAGCTTGGTGGGCCAGTTGTGAGAATGCTGGGTATGCAGTCAGGAAGACCTGAGGTCAAAGGTGGCTTCAGATACATGTGATAATGGGTCTCTCTGGATGCTGCAGCTTCTGCATCTGTAAAAGGGAAAAACAGCACCTACCTTTATTGGGAAGATCCAATGAGATAATCTTTGTAAAGCACTTATCCATTGCCTGGTACGCAGTAGGTGCTGCGTAAATGATTGTTCCCTTCAGTAGACAGGGAAGGCCCAGGTTCCTTGCCTGGTACGCATTAGGTGCTGCGTAAATGCTTGTTCCCTTCAGTGGACAGGGAGGGCCCAGGTGCTTGCCCCCAAGGGGCTGTTGTCTCTCCATCTCTGGAAGGAGCAAGAGGCAGGCAGAACCCCCTCTCCTGCACATTTCTCCTCCTTCTTCTGGCCCTTGCTCTTTTATTTTGCCTTTGGGCCTTTCATATCTAAGAGGCCCTGTGGAGAGTCACAATCCATGCTACATTACTGGTCTCTGTTCTCCATCTCAGCTCCAGCTTTATAAAGGATTATCTGGGTTTTGTTAACCATGAGCTTGCCCAGGAGCAGCTTTTCCTCTCTGCCAACACTTTACAGTCTTGTCAGGGAGTCAGAGAGAGAATGGGGCTGAGCCTTGAGCTACCTCTCAGCCCAAGCAGTGCGATGCAGGGGGAGGATCTGCCTTCTGAGCTCTGATCCCCAGGCCCTGCTTGGCATACCAGGATGCACAAAGGCCTGGCAAAGCCTGGCTGGTGTTTGCCCATTGCAGAGGAGGAAGACATGCATCTGCCAGGAATCAGCATGCAGCCAGCTGCCAGAACACCCAGCAGGATCCGACTGGTCCTCACAGGCCCCTGGCATCCAGAAGGAGGCTGGTTCCTGGGCAGACCACCCCTGGGCCCTGTCAGGGCTAGAGTTTAGAGAGGACAGTGTCGAGGTGGCATGCAGGCCACTGGGGAGGCAGGGTCTGGAAAGCCCAGCTGCCCAGAGATCCCGCTGTGATGGTCAGAATTAGAGGGCCTTTAATCCAGAGCTGAGTGGGCCCCCAGAGGTCTCTAGTCCAACTCCCGCTGAGAGCCTTCTCTCAGAACCCACATTTTCTGACATGAAAGGCTGTGAGGTCATTTGGTCCAGCCTCCTGCCTTCAGGCATTGGCAGGTTCATTTTACAGCTCTAGTAGCTGAGGGGGAGGGGATAAAGTCACTTGCCCACCTTCTCTCTGCAGGAGCCGCCCGAGGGCTACACGTGCTCTGACCACACTTGTGACTCTGAATACTCTAGGGCTTGGGTTTGGGTTCTAGTACTGGGCTGACAGCTCCTTTTCCTCCTGCTCAAGGTCTCATCCTTCATCATGGAGACTGCCGACCATTAATCGTGAAGTTGGCCCAGAATTTGGCTCCACTCACTTAACCTAATGAATAGAAACACATTCCTAACTACAGAATCAGGACGTGCAGGAGGCCCTGATGGTTGATGTATCTAGAGGGAGCTCCGGCAGGAGAAGAGGGCCCCCTCCCCTCCCTGGAGCAGGCCCTCACCTGTCCAGTAATAGGGTCCTTGGAGGGAAAGGACTGCCCACTGGGTCTAGTCTGGCTCTCCTTGGGGGGTTTTCCCAAGACCTACTGCAGGAGACATCTGCCCAGAGGCAGCCTCAGCCACCATCTTCCTGGTGGCGCCAGGCTTAGGCCCAGCCCAAGCCCTGCCCAGCAGGGAGCACAGCTCACAGCTCCCTCTGCCTGTTCTGTGGCTCTGTGGTTATCTCCAAAGAGATAACCACAGCTGGGAGCGAGCCTACCTGCCTCCGACCACACTGCTGCTGCTTCCTTTTCTCGTCTGCCAGCGTGGGGAGAGATCATTTCCTCCAGGAGCACTCTCCTCGATGGACAGAGGGCAAGACTACTAAGGGTAGTTTATCAAAGATCCAGCTAATGTCTATGAAGGCACTGCACACTTGTCCCTTTGTGTCACCACATAGGGCCAGGGACCAGTGGGAAGTTTCCTGTGGCTTTGGCAGTGGCCAGAGACATCTGGTTGATTATTGGCCATCTTATCAATGCTGAGGCCAAGGGGAGAGAAGAGGCAGCCAAAAACATCCACAGTTTAGAAATGAACTCACTTGTGAAGCTTTTAAAAATGGACAATTTTATTTTAATTAATAATAATGGTGCAAGTAGTTATGGTTACTCCAAGGTTTGCAAAGCATTTTACAATCATAATCTCATTTTTAACATTTATTTTATTTTATTTTATTTTGCTTTTTGGAGGGCAATTGGGGTTAAGTAACTTGCCTAAGGTCACACAGCTAGGTTTTTTGGTGTGTGTTAAGTGTCTGAGGCTGGATCCAAACTCAGGTCCTCCTGACTCTGGGGGCTGGCACTCTACTTACTGTGCCACCTAGCCACCCCACATTATCTCATTTTATAGTTACAACAACCCTGTGAGGTAGATGCTATTGTTATGCCCATTTTTCCAGATGGGAAACTGAGGCAGAGAGGATTTATGTGACTTGCCTATGGTCACACAGCAAGTAAATGCTGAGGCAGATTTGAACTTATGTTTCCCCAGCTCTGGGTCCAGAGCTCTCTCCATCATGCCATCTAACTGCCTCCAATTTGATTTCTATGGCACTTTTTTTCTTTTTCCATGACTGCCTTTATGACTATTTGCCCTTCCCTATGTAGTGAGTCATCCCTTGTAACAAAGAGAGGAAAAGAGTTCAGAAAAACCAGCCATGGGCGCCACCCCTGCCTGGAGAGAAGGGCAGTGTTCTTCCTCATCTTTGGGGAACAGATAGAAGCTCTGTCCCTCTTCGTGTCTGTAGCCCCTCACCTAAACGGCGCCTGCCACATAGCGGGCGCTGAGCAAATACGCGCTGGGGATTGATCCTCATGTGGTTCTCCTGCTTCTGCTGCTTTCCCTATGCAGTATGTGATGTCTTCCTTCCTCTTCTGAACTCTTCTTCATTGTTTTTATTCTACAAAAAGCCACTTCGCTGCCCCCCAGTGATCCACTTTGTTTCCAGGTCTTTGCTACAACAAAAAGCTGGTGCTATGAATATTTGGGGGTATAGGGGTCTTTCTTGGTATCCTCAACTTCTTCAGCCTGGAACCAAGAAGACCTGAGTTCAAATCTGGCCTCAGAAAATAGCTAGCTCTCTGATCCTGGGCAAGTCACTTCATCCATAATCGCCTCAGTTTCCACATCTGCAAAATGGGGATAATGAGAGCATTCTACTTCTCAGGGTTGCTGTGAGAATCAAAGGAGATAACGTTTGCCAGAGAGCTTTAGGTTCTATAGGAAGGCTCATCCCCTCCCTCCACTCCCTCTGGGTCTCGTGCTTGGCAGCAGGATCTCGGGGTCAAAGAGACAAATGGATATTTTAATCATTATATATAATTCCAAATTGCTTTCCAGAAAGGTTCAATTAATGTGCGGTTCCACTAAGAGAGTATGAATGTTCGAGTCTTTCCGTGGCCCCTCCAGCATCACCTATGCCCATCTCTTGTCCCCTTCGCCAGACATAAAACCACATCTCAGAACAATTTTGATTTGCATTTCAGTTATTACTAGTAATTGAGAGCAGCCATCAAAATGACTATTAATAGTTTGTAATGCTTCTTTTGAGAACTCTCTGTTAATTTCCTTCAATTGCTTATTCACTGGGGAAATGACTCATGGGCTTATGTATTACATTCCAGACACTGTCAGAGAAAGCAGACACAGATTTTTTTTCTCTCCCAAATCAGGCGATTCGCTTCTTAGAGTAATGGCAGCGATTTTGTTTGTGCAAATTTTTTTTTAATTTCACGCCAGTGACATTTTCTATCTTGTGTTTCCGTGAGAGCCTCTGGCTGTTGTTTGGTCAATTATAATCTCCTGATAGCCATAAATGTAAAAGGTACCCCATACTGTCATCTGCAGAATTTTATGGAGAAGATTACCAACTGGGGATGGGAGGGAGTAGGTGAGAAGAGTTAGGGCAGGTTTCATCATGACCTGCTGGTAGAAGATGAGATCCTATCTGTGAAGTATAAGGGTTATGCTAGTCATTATGGTTGAGAAGGATTAGACTTATTCCCCTTGGCAGAAGCAGGGGCAAGAAAAGAAAAAGAAGTTGTCAAAGCACAGATTTGGACAATGTGAGGGAAACCTTCCTAACAACTAGGATTATCCAAAGTTTGAATGAGCTGCCTCAGGTGACAGTGAATTCTCCATCACTGCCCAAGCTGTTTAAGCAGAGGCTGGGGCTGTTGTAGAAGGAATTCTTCGATGGTTGTGGCTTCCAGGGACCCTTCACTGAATGAACTGATAACAGTGTTGAGTGGTGCAAAGTCAGAGCCAGATCTCTGTGGCTCCCCTCTCCTCCAGAATGACATAGATCTGCTTTTTAGTGGTCATTTTCTCACTCTGGGATTGCTTAATGCAGAGATGCATGACCTCTCCCAGCCGTGTTTTTTAAACCACATGGTTTCTTCTGGCTGAGATGGTTTGTTACAATCCCGTCTAACTGTCTTCTTGGTCCTCTGCCTAGAATCCTTTCTGGTTCTTAAAAATTAAAGAAAAGTGCATTCAATAAACATTGCATATTACCCACAGCCAACATTGTTCTGTTTTTCTTTTTTACAGTGTCAATGGAAAATATTGGAGAACAAGGTAAATGTTTTCTTTAAGTGACTTTGAATGTAGATCATACTTCAAAATCTCCCCATCGGTGCTAAATCAAAAACAAAACTGCTTAGGCATGGAATCAGGACAGCCCTTCTTTTCTCTCTGGCCAGCAGGAGGGGCCTCACTCCACCCCAAAATTCCAGTATAATGCATTGTCCTACAATTGCCAAGGTGTGCTGGCTGTATCAAGGAAGGGCCCTGGGGCTTCAAGCTGTGGGCAGCTGTCAGACTAGCCTCTCACTGGAGATATTATTAGCCCAGAAGTGTCCTGCCCCTTAGCATGGAGGGGCAGCCTGGAATGGAGAGAGTACTGGCTGCCTGACTCTGGGCAAATCTCTTGAAGAGAGTTGCATAAAAGGTGCCCAGTCTGCATCCAGAGAGGTAGTGTCCTGCTCCTGGAGGTTCCCACAGCAATGTAGTAACAGTGACAGCCCGGTCCTGATAGTTCTGAATCTAAGGGAGCAAGACCTCAATATGGCTGTTGCTGACTGGTCCTTCCCTCCCCTGCTGTGCTTCATTGGACTAATGTTGCCCCTTGGTCACATTTTAGCACGAATTTTTCCTTAAGCTGAATTTGAAAAAACACTCTACAGCCCACATTTTAAACAGAATTATTTCGCATGACTTGATTTGATTGGGTTGATCAAGATAGGCACCATATTGGAATGACTATGAATTCAGGCATGCCCCAGATGACTGGGGTTTCCTCATTCTTTCTTTCGACCATAGCCCCAATATCAACATGAGAAAAATGTGTGCCTTGTGCCCGAGTCCTAGGTAGACGTTCCATCTTTGAATGGACAAATCTAGAGAAGAACCTAGGACCACTGGAGAAACAAGTGAGTGGCCACCTGGGGCCGGTTCCAGCATGCCTGGCCCAGGGTCGGAGTTCTCAGTAGCCCAGTGTCTTCTGGGTGGACTCGTTACAGTACTTTTCATAACGCCCTCCCTTTGTGTCCCCAGTGTTCAGCGGAGTGCCCCTCCAAAGCTAGATGGCTGGCTGGCAGAGGGAAGCCACTCAGTGCCTTTTCAAAAGCCTTTATCACCTCTTCTGCCACAGGGACAGCAATTATTTCCACAGTGTAGAAACTGGGTTCGTGTTATTTCCTTAGGCAGAGTCCAGCAGCCCACTGGTTTAGCCCAGGCGAAACCTGTGCACACGCGAGCATTTCAGAGCATGGGGGCCCTGGGACAGGCTTAAGCCGGACTCATTGTGCCCCGAGGTTGGAGATGCAACCCCAGCTCAGCGCACTGCTCCGCAGGCCAGTGCAACAGTGTCTCCGTCAGCAGCTATTCACAAGACTTCCAAACAGACACACAACAGGATTGTTGGGATTTGCCCTCTGATTTACGTCTCGCAACAGTAATTGTGATTCTCTCCTTTCAGTTGTGTGTCTCATAGTATATCACTTACTCTTCGCGATGTTTGTCTGGTCCTACTGGAAAACCATCTTCACGATGCCGATGAATCCTTCGAAAGAAGTAAGTTACAGTTTGAATAACAGTATCTGAAAGGTTTGCCTTCGCGGCAGCTAAGGGGGCCCAGTAGACTGAGCACTGAGCCTGCAGTTAGGAAAGTCTGAGTTCAAATTCTGTCCCAGGTACTTAGTAGCTGAGTGACCCTGAGCAAAGTCATTTAATCTGTTTGCCTCAGTTTCCCTATCTGTAAAAAATGGGGAGCACCATAGCACAGTCCTCCCAGGCTAGCTGTGTGCACCAAATGAGGCGTTTGTAAAGCACTCAGTACAATGTCTGATACCTAGTGGGTGTTTAATAAATGTACGTGTCCTTCCTTTCTCTATCCCTTCTTTAAACAGATGCCTTGTGGGGAGGGGAAGGAGGGGGAAGAACTGACTCTGCTGGGATGAATGCACATTTGAAAAATCGGACTCTCCAGGAGAGAATAGAAAATATCATGGCTAGGAATCAATTTCTGTGAAAAAGATTTGGGGATTTTAAGCTCAGAATGAGTTAACAGAGGGATGTGATGGCACCAACAAATGCCCTTCTGGTCTACATTAGGAAGTGCTGTATGTGTTTCCAATGAGGGAGGGAATGGTCTGACTGGTGTTTGCTTGGGTCAAAACCACATCAAGAGTTTCCTTCTCCTTTAAGAAAGGACATAAAAGTCTGGAGCACATCCATCCAAAGGGCCCCATCAGGGTTTGGTGACTGGAGAAGATTCCACATGAGAATTGGTTGAAGACATTTGAAGGTCTAACATGGGGAAGAGAGAGTAGCTGTGGTCTGTCTGGCCCCAGAAGGCAGAGCCAGCAGCATGGGTGTAGGAGGAAAGGGGGATTGCCAAGATGCCAGTTTGGGTTTGATACCAGTAAATATTTCCTAACAGTTGGAATCATCCAAAAGTGGGATTCAATTCAAGTCAATAAATGCTTATTAAATGCCTACTCTGTTCCAAGACACTGTGCTAAGTGTTGGAAAATTTTAAAAAGAGGCAAAAGACAGTTTCTTCCCTCAAGGAGCTTACAGTCTGATGGGAGAGACAAGATGCAAATAAGTATAGACAAAGAGAATTTATAAATAGGAAACAGTTAAAAAGGGGTTGGGGAAGACTTCCTGTAGAGGGCAGGGCTTTAAAGGAAGCCAGGGAGGTCAGCAGGCAGAGCACAGCGGGGAGTGCATCCCAGGCATGGAGCAGCCAGAGAGAACACAGGGAGCAAGAGCTGTCATGGGTCAAAGGACTGAAGAGTGGGGGGTGGGGAGTAAGGCGCAAAGCCTGGGAAGGTAGGAGGGGGCAGCTCATGAAGGAATTTGAAGTTCACCAGCACTCTGTGTTTGCCGCTGGAGTTTACTGAGTGGGGCTAACACGGCCAGACCTGGGTTTTAAGGAAATCCCTTAATGGCTGAATGAAGGATGGGATAGAGGGGCAGGCAGACCCCCTAGCAGCCATTGCAGTAGTCCAGGCATGAGGTGATGAGGGTGTGCCCCTGGGGGCAGCAGTGTCAGGAGAGAGAGAAATCCACAGACCTTGGCAGCAGACTGGATATGGGGATGAAAGATGAGGAAGAGTCCAGGACAAGGCTGAGGGGGCCTTATCTTCTGAGGGACTGGAATGGCTAGCTGGAGTAACAGTGTGTTTTCCACTCCCTGGAGAGTTGAACATGGCGACTGCATGATCACTTCCAGGGGGCTTGTTGTTTTAAAATAGGATTTCTGAATGTCTTTTGATTTTCCCATCCCATCAGTTTCTCTCACTTCTGAGGGATCTCCTAGAAGGGATTCTTAGTTGGACTGGAGGCGTCCACCTCTTGTGTTCTTCCTCCTTGTTGCTTTGGATTCCATTTCTAAAGAACAGATTGGCAAGTTTCTGAGCTGGCTTTCAGTACGTAATGCTGTCTTGGGTCCTGAGGTGGGACAAGAGAGTCAGTCAGAAATGATCCTGAGTTGTGGGGGGGCATGAAGCCTAACAGAGGTCATGGTAATGTAGGCTGGGCTAGAGACAGGGCTGGCAAGCTGATGACAGATGGAAATGAATGGAAGAAGCATTCAGCACACCCTCTGAGATACGAAGAAGGGGACTTAGCAGGTACTGAGGGAAAGCCTTTTAGTTCTTTCCCACCTTAGGTCTGAAAGGGGATTTGTGAAGTCCTCTAGCCCATTGCTTTCACTTTTCTGATGACTCTTTTTTGCTTTCTGGAGGGGGAAAGGTAGGGCAATTGGGATTAAGTGACTTGCCCAAGGTCACGCGGCTAGTTTTGTGTTAAGTATCTGAGGTCAGATTTGAACTCAGGTCCTCCTGACTCCAGAGCTCTGCCACCTAGCCATCCTCTTTCTGATGACTCTTGGCCTGGGGGTAGATGGAATCTGAAGGGTGGTGGGAAAGGAGCTGTTGACCTGAAGGAGAGAAGCTATGAAAGGCCCTGGGAGGAAAGGAAGACTTCTTTGTCCCTAAAGTCCTCTCATAACGGTGGCATCCATTCAAGAAGGGGCATGGCTCTAGGCAGACTGCATTTGAAAGGACTGAGGCCAGAGAGCTGGTTCTGCACAGGGGCTGGGGGTGAGAGGATTAGCAGTTTCTCTATATCGATAGTTTTTCATTGTATTTTCAAGTGATTTCTTTCTTTTCTTTTCTTTTCTTTTCTTTTCTTTTCTTTTCTTTTCTTTTCTTTTTAAACATTGTGGTGGTGGACATCACCCTTGGGCATGAGATGGTTCTGGGATGTGGGGGAAATAAGGAATACATAGCCCCCGACAAAATTTCACTAAGAAAGCATGTCCCGAAGGCGGTGGGAATGCCTGGTTAGGCTTTATGGGGAACAAAAATCAAGCGACAAAAACTTATGTAGACGCTCCTCTCAATCCCTTTTACTGAGAGTTTTGTTGACAAGTGGTATTGAGGCACCCTGCAAAGAGCCCCAGCTCTGGACACAGGGACATCTGGCTTTCAGTTCTTCCTCTAACACTTAGTATTATTCCCTTGGACAAATTTCCATGGGCCTCAGTTTACCTTCTTGGTCAAATGAGGAGGGTTGGACTCAGTAGACACAGAGACCCATTCCCGCTCTAGCTCTGTTCCTGTTCCTGACCCATTTTTCAAGAGGATTATGCCCAGAGAGTGTTGGGAGACTTGTGATTTCTAATTAAAATAAAGTCATTTAGACGTTGGAAAACTCCGTCGTTCTGCTTAATTCTGCAATGGTTGGAGGCAGAGTGCATCTTGGGTTTACACACATTGTGGAAGCATTCCTTTACCCCCTTTACAATGATGAGAGTGGGATTTGCAGGAGTGATCACGCTTGGTTTGAGCCCCGAGTGAATGATCCCGCCTGGCGTGGTCTATTGTGCACTGAGAGCAGTCTGGCTCTGAGACTTGGCCCTTCCTTTGAAGCATGGCGGCATTCGGGCATTTCAGCCATATCCAACTCTTCGGGATCCCATTTGGGGTTTTCTTGGTGAAGATGCTGGAGTGGTTGGCCATGTCCTTCTCTAGATCATGATTACAGATGAGGAAAGTGAGCCTCTGGAGCCTGGATGGGTCCGTTAAGGAGCCCCCCTGAAAGAACATGAATGCCCCAGCTCTTGGGTCAGGCAGTTAGGACTGCTTCTTACAGAAATTTGAGCTGTTGGGAATCCAGACATTTTCCAATGACGACTCGATCATTTTTCCTTATCCCTTTTCAATATTTGGCAGCAAAGGCCTCTCTAAAGGGGTGACTATGAGGTAATTTAGCATCCATACCAGAGAAGTGTAATGGAGAAACTCTGATGTGTCCAGATGAGAATATGTCTTGCTTTTTAATATCATCTTCATTTCCACTTCAAGAATAAGAATGAAACCCAGTCAGATGAAGGCTAGAAAGGTCCTTCCATGGTACACATAGTACACATGCTGTTATTTCACTGTTAATATGGCTAGGGACTTTTTTCCCTTTCAGCTAAACCAGAGGGGACCAATGAGTTGCCATTTCTTTGACAATACTCATTACCCTTTATAATTATTTGCCAGTTCCATCTGTCCTACGCAGAGAAAGAGCTGCTGGAACGAGAGCCTCGAGGGGAAACCCATCAGGAAATCCTGAAGCGAGCAGCCAAAGATCTCCCCATCAACACAAGGACCATGTCTGGGGGTAAGTCTCCCTCCCTTGGCCCTGGTCGAGGGGGCACTTGCCTGGCCCACGATGCGTTCTGGGGAAAGGGGCCTTGAGGCACTGAATATCATTCTCACATTCATGAAATTAAATGACCTAAAGTAAAGGAATGCATGGCATTAAATATTGTGCAAACATGTGGGAATTTCATTAAGTCTTTAGAGCTCGATTGCCGGTGTGATGTGTGAAATAATGTCAGATGTGCTGCTGCCAATACGCCCTCTGATTTCCTGCCTTGCTGCCTGCTCAGCTTTGATTCATTGAGACAACATCAAATCCTCCTCCACTTTTATGGGGGATGTGACTGCTCTTTCGAAGGGGGGCTGGCTGGCCCATGTTTGGCAATGCTCTCTAGAGGGTATATTTAATCTGATGTGGGGAAGTTATGCAAGCCTGCTTTATTAAAGCAGCAGTTATGCACAAGGAATCTGGTGTTCGTAAGCACGTGGGAGGGTTGAGGGGGGCAGGGAGGAAGCAATCATTTACCCAGCTCTTTAATTCATGTGAATTTGTTTTTTGCCAGGGCAGATCATTTCACAAATCTGTTGGGTGGGTCAGAGCTGCAGGAGCTTGGTCTCCACACCCCATTGGCAGCCACCAGCCATCACTGGTGTCCACAGCCGACTTTGGGGGTGTTATCCCATAGGAAGAAAAGGGCTGGGTACCCCACCTGTTGGGATCTGAAACTGCTCCCATTAATAAGCTCAGCATAGCCATGAAGCACCTGCTATGGGTAGAGAGGCCTGGGGAGATGCCAGAACCGGGGATTTCCAGGCCGAGTCAGGCTTCATTTAGTCACCAAGATAGGTGGGGTGGGGCGTTACTAACATGGGGGGCTCCCAGAGCACCCAGTGGCAGGGACAGATAGAGGAAGGGGGATCGTGATAAGCTCTAACCTTTCTGAGTATTTCTAAAGGCTTGCAAAGACAGCCCTTTACCTGTGCTGAATTACCTCACTTGACCCTAGGCAAGGAAGGAAGCATTAAAGGACTGTTTCTACCACCACAGAGATAAGGAAGCCTGGGCTCAGACTTGGGGAATGGTTTGCCCACAGCCACACAGCTGGGGAGACTCCTAAGGGGGACTGAAGCCCAGCCCCTCCAGAGCCAGGGGAGGCCAGAGGAGGACAGCACCAGGCAGGCCCTAGATAATCTTAGGCTTGACTGCCAGGAGAGCTTCCTCCCGCCCCTCGGCACAGCTGGCGTCCGGGCTGTGAGCAGCACTGCTGCTGCTCCCTTAGGACCCCCCTCCCACAGCCCCTCCTATCCTCTGACCCTGCCAGCTCTGGGGTGCAGACCCTCGTCTCCTCAACCCTGGCCTTGGCTCTTGTCTTCTTCTCCAAGAGGCCCGAGGAGTCCACTAGGGGATGGCTGGTGTTTTGACTTGCCCATGACTTGGACTGAAGCAGGCAGAGGGCCGAAAGTCCTCGGGTTCTATCTCCTCCAGCCTGTGGCTATGGCTGCTGGGGCTCTGCCTGCTCCAAGGCTCTCCCCACTTCCTCCATCAGCCACTAAAGTGATTTTCCTAGAGCTGGGGTCTGACCACGGCACCCCCCTGCTCAGTGGGGGCTGAGGGGCTCTGCTTGGCCTTCAGGGCCTTTCGTCACCTCCCCCTCCTACCTTCCCCAGCTTTCCACCCAGCACTCCCTGCTCCCAGAAGGCTGGCCTTATCATCCTTCCTCATATACAACATTTCACCTGCTGGTTCTGGGCATTTTCTTTGGTCCCCACTCCCCACTCCTCACCCCCACTGCCAGCCTCTCCAAGCTGGCCTCAGGGCAATGCTGTTCCTAGGCCTCTACCTCTAGTCTTAAGGACTCAGGCCCTTCAGCAGCTCCCGTATCTTGGTTATACACTATAGAATGTAATCTATTTGAGCAGACAGAGTTTTGTAGGTCTTGGACAGGCTGGCACACACACATATGTATACACACATGTATGTATTAATGCATCCTACACTTACATATCTACATAACCAGCCACCCATCCTAGGAAGCAATGCAGACACCCCCTAGATTCTGCTTCTTATCCCCAAAAGCAGTCAACAGACCAGCCAAACTTGGCTTGAACACAATACCACCCCTGTGCTCAGAGCAAACAGAAGGATGTTTCTGCTCAGTTTGGGGAGGAAAAAAAGTCCCTTTGTTAACCAAGCCCCTCAGTTTGGACATCGTCCCAGTGGCTTGAGTCTCCCAGGCCACAATGATGGACATGGTGGACAGCACTGCCCAGGTCTAGGGTCTGCACTCTTCACACCTTTTGGACAATCAATTGTCCAAAAGTCAAGCTATCATACAAGGCCTTGCCTGACACATGCTTATAGAGCCGCCATCTTTCTTAACACTAGATAAGTGCCGCTAGCTTGTGCCACAGTGCACAGGCCTGGGGTCCCGAGCCCTGAGTTCAAATCCAGCCTCATCTGCTTACTTGCTGGGTCCCCCTTAACCTCTGTCTGCCTCAGGGAAGGAAATGGCCCCAGGTCTGATCCCTGAGGGATTTTAACAAGCAGAGAAGAGGGAGGGACTAAAAACCAGGGCCTGATAATAATTCTGCCATTGTGCTGCCTTCACCGGCTGGCAGAGATGGCCTTGCCTGATTCTTACCCACAGGAGTAAGCGGCCACATGCCCTTTGGTGAGCTAGGGTTCCTTCTGGCTCATGGTTGGTCAGAGAACCCTAAATTCTATGAAACTGGGAAGAGAAGCTCAAAGGCCATCTGGTCTGGCCCTTCCACTTTCCAGGTGAGGAAATGGAGGCCCAGGAGAGTGGGAGGTCTTGGCCAAAATCCCACAGGGAATAAGTGAGAGGAAGAGCCAGTGTTCAAGCCCAGGTCCTCTGATGCAGCTCTAGCACCATGCTGCGGGCTGCCAGCCTGCTAATGCAGAATGCCAGTGACCTTGCAGGGTCACTCATTTATCTAGGGATCCAGGGGGGTGGTTTCCTGCTGGGAGCCCAGTTTTGTGGGAAAGAAGATGGAGGTCCATGCAGCCTCCAGGGCCCCTGCCATCCCCAGTCACTCCTGAGTTCAAGGTAGCCAGTAATGATCGCTGCACACATTGCTATATATGACCACGTCCTCTCTGCATCCAAGAGGGCTTGACTCAGTGACCTGGAAGGAGATGCTGTGTTCTGTATGAGACTGCAAGGCATCCCTTCTGTGGACTGATGATTCCACTGACCATCAGTGGGATTCCAGTCACTAGAAAGCTCATATAAATCCAGTGCCCCATCCTTGGGGAGAGCCTGCCTCCCTGGAGACTGAGCATAGAGGATGGTCAGGAGTCAGAGAAGCCTGACTCTGACACCCCAGTATGACCTTAGGCTAGCCGCCCCACACCCTGGGCCTCAGCTTCCTCATCTGTGAAATGGGTGTTGAACTAAACGACCTCTGAGATCCTTTCCTTCTCTGGGTCCAGGGACTCTGGCATAGAATCTGTGGGTAAGTAACACTCTCCCTGTCTCTGTCTCTGTCTCTATGTCTCTGTCTCTGTCTGTCTCTGTGTCTCTGTGTCTCTCTGTGTCTCTCTGTCTCTATCTCTGTGTGTGTCTCTCTCTGTCTCTGTCTATCTATCTATCTATCTATCTATCTATCTATCTATCTATCTATCTATCTATCTATATATATATATATATCTGTTTCTGTCTCTGTGCGTGTTTCTCTGTCTCTCTCTTCTCTCTCTCTCTCTCTCTCTCTCTCTCTCTCTCTCTCTCTGTGTCTCTCTGTCTCTCTATTCTCTCTCTGTCTCTTTGTGTGTGTCTCTCTGTATCTCTGTCTATGTGTCTCTCTGTCTGTCTCTCTCTATGTCTGTCTCTATCTCTCTCTCCTTTCTGTCTCTCTCTCCCCCCCCCACCCCTTTCTCCTCCCCACCTCTTTCCCCTTTCCCCTCTCTCTCCTTCCCTCTCCTCCCCTCCTAAAATAAAAAACAAGCCAGTTGTGATTTGGGGAGAATGCTAATTGAAGCTGCTTTTTCAAAACAGATTTCCATAAAATGGTTTGCTAACTAATTGTGTAGTCTCCTGAATGCCAAATCCAAGGTTAAATAGATGTTTCTGTTCCTAGCAATCCGATATTGTGACAGATGCCAGCTCATAAAGCCCGACCGATGCCATCACTGCTCCGTCTGTGATAAGTAAGACAACTTTTCCATTTCCCCTTTCCAGTCCCCCGCAGGGCCATGTGTTTTAAAGGAAATGGGCAGTCTGGCCAGCCTGCTCACATGTCCCCTTGGCCAGCTGTCCTTGCATTTTTCTTTCTCTGTCTCTTGTCTTTTTTCCATCCTATTCATGACTTTGGACCATAGAGCACCTGGCCACAGCCAGCACGTCACTCATTCTCTGGGCTATATTAGGTTTTATTGCTTTCTTTTCCTGTGACACAAATCTGTTCAGTTCTGTCCTCAGCTTCCCCATCCCTAAAGCAGGGGGTTGGACAAGACCTGGGAAGGTGCTTCCAACTCTCACATCTGTACTCTGTGATCCACCATTAAGCACCTACTTCGCTCACAACAAGTAGTACGTTAGAATCTGAGCATACAGAGGCAGAGTGAAGCTATCCCTGACCCCCCAGAATCCCTGGCTTGTGCACCTTTCACTGACTTCCTTTGAAACACAAAGGAAATGGTTTATTTAAATAGTCCCTGTAAAGACAGTTTCGTTGATCAAACATCAATTTAGCAAAATCTTGCCATTCTCGTAAAAACAGCCCATTGTGCTTCCATCCATGGACAAGACATGACAGATTACAAATCTTAATAAATATCCTGTCTTAGCATGATGGAAAATACATAAGATGTCCCCTAAGTCTTCTGAAGTTTAAAGCTTGAATAGCTTTTCACAGTTTAAAACTACACTAAGTCATTGGCCCAAATGCCCTTGCCTTGACTTGGCTTAGCACAGGTGGTCACGAGAAAGACTGGCCCCAGACTGAAGACCCCTCTGTGGATGTCATACTACCTTTGTGATGTAGCAGGGTCCTGCATGAGCGTGTGTGGGTGCAGGGCTTTTCATGTCAGCATCCTCAGGAAGTGGAATATTGATTTATGGACCCATTCCACATTGAAAGTCATGCTTCTATTAGTGATATGTTCACTATATGTGTATATATATATATATACCATTAAGCAGCTTTTCAGTTCATTGCAATCCATTGCTTAGACAATGCAAGACACCAGTGCTGTGTGTTTAGTGTGTGTGTGTGTGTGTGTGTGTGTGTGTGTTGCCTTTTAATGATTTTGTGATTTCACCGTGCATCTGTTGGGGGGGGGGGGGTTTGGGGTTTTTGTTTCTGTTTTTTGTTTTGCTTTATTAGATGTATTTTGAAAATGGACCACCACTGTCCTTGGTGAGTATAATTCGTATCTGTGACTCTTTTTCTTCCATGTATAAATCTGGATTTGTAAAGTAAATTTAAATAGTTAGCTGTTTTGTGTATAAGAACAATTTGTCTTGTTTGGGCTTGAGCCACCAGAAAAGGCTCCTCTGGGCTCAGTCATGGGACATTATTCCCAGCAGTGGGTTTTACTCCCATATATTTCGAGAAAGAGAAGCCTTGGGCCAGTTTTCACTTTCCAGAACCCAGAAATCTGGCTGGTCTTGGAGTCAGAGGCTGGTAGAGAGGGAGCAGCAGCGAGGTGAGCTGGGCTCCTCTTTCCCCATTTTCTCCCAGGCTCCTGGATCTGCCTCAAAGCACTTCCAGCTTCAGCCCACATCAGGATGTTGGTGTCTAGCACTGAGAAGCAGCAAGGTAGTGCAGTGGTAGAGGAACAAGGGGTGCACAAAGAGGCAGCTCTGTCTGACTTTTTAAGTGGTTCATGACATTTATGGCAGATGATAAATCTGTAGAATTCAGAAAGGCAGAGCTAGTCTCCTCTGATGGGATACAGAGTGGAGAAAGCAGAGCCCGGAGAGCGATGTGCGTGCGTGAGAGCACACACACACACACACACACACACTCACACACACACACCACACACACACACACACATCACACATATACAGCCTCACACACACACACTCACACACACCACACATATACAGCCTCACACACACACACACACCACACATATACAGCCTCACACACACACACACACACCACACACACACCACACATATACAGCCTCACACACACACACATGCTCACGTACACACACACACCACACATATACACCCTCACATACACACACACACTCACACACCACACACACACACCACACATATACAGCCTCACACACACACATGCACACACACACACCACACATATACAGCCTCACACACACACACATGCTCACATACATACACACACCACACATACACACCCTCACACATACAAACACCACAAACACACACTCACATACACACACTCGCTCACACACACACTCACATACACCACACATGCACACCCTCACACACACACACACACCATACATATACACACACACACCACATATGCTCACACACATACACCACATACCACACATACACACACACCACATACACACACTCACACACACACACAGAAGCAAGAACACTCGAGTTAACGATGACCCTTCCTGATAGCTCCATCATGAGGACACAGCCCTGCTTTCTGTTGACAATTGACATCACTGCTGGTCATGGACTCTGCTCTGTGGAAGGGCTTGGCTTTCCTTTGGGAGATATCTGCTGTATACATACATACATTCCTGCCATGACCCTTGCCCACTGGCACAGCCACACCTTCTCACTGGGTACAGCCCCTGTCTATGTGTCCTTTGTAGTTCTCCAGAGGAACCATCCGTCATGTTGTGTCAGCCTTCCCTGCCTTCCTCACCATTGCGGGCACCCAGGCTACCTGCTGGCCATTCCTCGCTCCTTCTGAATGACCAGCCACCACCTTCTCTCCTGTGTGTGACCGTCTGCTCCCAGATACCGCATGCCTTTCCTTTGCTTTTGAGTGATCTTTGACTTAAATTGGTCATCCTGGTGGCAACTGGGCAATGCTTGGAGTTGTTCCAAGCCCTGGGCTATCTGCCAAGGCCAGCCAGCTCACTCCTCTCTGCCTGCTGTTTTGGGCCACAGTCTTGTCCCAAACAGGCTCTGATGGACCCCTCTGTGAATCAGCTACCCGTTCTATCTGTGTCCTTCTCGTAGATCAGCAGGCCCACTTTGGGGGATTCTCGGTCTTGTTTCATCTGACTGTATACAGTCAGTTTGGAAATCACTTCCACCCCAATAACTCATCATTTTCTCTGTTAGAATGCCCATTTCCTTTCCTGACATACCATTTGGTCCTCACAACATCTAGCGCTACTCATAACATATGGACAGACCTCTACTGCCTGGTCTATGAGCCTTTGGCTCCTGAACCCTGAACCACATTTTTCACATTTTTCACTGTTTCCCCCATTGTCTATTATTTTAACACTGAGCGCACTGAATATTCCTAGATGGCAGGATTCTAGAAGACAGACACTGGGACCATCAAACTCATGTTCCTCGTCTTATAGATGAAACTGAGGGCCAGTGAGGACATGTGACTCTTCTATGGTCCCTCAGATGGTGCAAGAGGCATATCTTGAACTCGGGTCCTTTGACTTCAGAGACAGTCCGAGCAGATGGAGATTTCACTGGCAGGGTCTTACCGAAACTTCCATCTGCTCTCCTGCAACAACACCTCTGCAGGAACTGCTTTAAATAAATTTGGCATGAGCACCACAGCATGTCCCAGTAGCCCAGGGAATCATGCCTCTCACAGTCTTTGCCTCTGTCTCTCAGTTCTGGGCATTCTCTTTGGCCGCCCCCAAGCCGTCCCCTCTCTTCTGCTCTTACTGCTGACCTCCCCCCACCCTGCCCTGGGCTTGTACAGGGGCCTTGAACATCCTCTTTCCATTGCAGTGCCTTTCCTTGGCTCATCATTCCCCATTCATCCTTTTTGCACATGTTCATGTATTGTGGCATCCCCTATCAGATTGAGCTCCAGGAGGGCCAGGACTGCCTTTTGCCTCTTTCTGTATCCCAGAGCTTAGCGCAGTGCCTGCCACTTAGTACAGCTTAATATATATTGATTGATTGATTGATGAGAGAGTCAACTTTCTTCCTCTTTGATTGGCTCCCCCAATAGCAAATCTGCCATTTGTCCATCTGTCCATCCATCCATCCATCCATCCATCCATCCATCCATCCATCCATCCTCTTATCCCGCTTCATCTTCCTTTCATCTTCTGGCTTCGTTTTCAGAAGGCTCATGTGTAACGGGTTGGGCTCCTCCATGCTCTGCTCACTCACTGCTCAGTGAACGAGGATCTTGGCAGCCTCTGTTAGTCGGCTGCCATCTTGGCAGATGTAGATGGGGCCACCCAGAACAGGGTCCATTTTGTGCTTTTCTTTGTTTCGTGGCTTGCTTGCGCCGATGATCTACTGCCAGTGGGCCCCAGCTCTGCTCACTTGTGGAGGCAGGTCATCAGTCCAATGCCAGGCAAGTCCTTGAGGCTCTCTCAGTGTGGTGAGCTCTTCCAGAGTTCATGCTTTCTGTGGGCAAAGCCATGTAGTGTCAAGGTCACCTCTGGACCAAGATGAGGCCTTGGAGCAGGACCCTACAGAAACAGAATGCCACACTAAGTTCAGGAAAGGACATAAATCTGTGCTCAGAGAAAACTTGTGCATTTTTTCCAAAGGTGCTGGCTACATTCTTGGTTCGCCCAGTGACACGTGAGGACAAGAATGATGATGAGTCCTTATGCTTTCATCTCTCAGATCATGCAGGGAACTTGTTCTCCTGGGCACATTCCCAAGTCTCCCAGCCTCGGCAGTCAGCAGAGCCCCCAGCAGGGTTGGTGCCTCGAAGGCAGATTCGGGCCTGACCTCAGACTGGGAGGAAGAAGCCCACCATCCATCCCCTCCCACTTCTCTTTAGCACTAGGGCTGGGTCTCCCTGGCCTATAGCTGAGATGGGCCTCTATGCAGCCCCTAACCCCCATTGCTCCTGGTTTTGCTCTCAGGGGCCAGGTCAGCCTCCATTTGAAGGCTCTCCACCTTCTCTAGAACCCTTCCCGGCTCCTGCAGACCCTCCCCACTGCACTGAGCACTACAGTAGAATATTGGGTGAGCAACAAGATAACCCTCCCACCCCCACTCAGGTAAATCACATCGAAAGGGTCCCAGGCCTATGGCTGGGACAGGCCTGCTAGACCTTCTAGCATGGTTCCATTTCACAGATGAGAAAAGTAAGCCTGAGAAATGGGAAGGAACAGGTCAGTTGGTCCTGCCCACCCACAGTGCCCTCTTTGCCACTGTTCTCAGTGCTTAGTGTGCCAAGCAGCCTTTTTTGTGGGAGCCAGGAGGGCTGGGGCATCCCTGGTGGCACCCTCTGCTGCTGGGGAGAGCTATGCCCCTGATACAAAGCCCTGGGAGCGGAGGGCACAGAAGGCATTTCTATACATTCCAGAGAAGACTTCAGTAGCAAAGCCAAAAGTAGCAGTAATGCCTTGCTCCAGCACCTCAGGGTACAGCACTGGGCCTGGAGCCAGGAAGACCCGAGTTCAAATCTGGCCTCAGACCCTTCCTAGCTGTGTGACCTAACCCTGTTTGCCTCAGTTTCCTCATCTGTAAAATGAGCTGGAGAAGAAAATGGCAAACTAACCACTCCACTATCTTTGCCAAAGACCAACAAAAAAACTCCAAATGGGGTCATAAAGGGTTAGGCACACTGGAAAATGACTCAACAAATGTTTGCCAGTTTCACGTGTGTGTTTGAGGCTTCCTAAGCCAGAGATGCAGAGGAGCAGACCTTGGTGGCTGAGGAGACCCTTCCAACTCCCCATGGGCAACAGTGCAGGAAGCAGGGGACTTTAAGTGACAGCATAGCCCTGTGCCCCTGGGCCAGTCCTGGCTCCAGCAGCCTCCAGGCCAGTCCCTCCATCTCCCGGTGCTCTCTCTAGGCAATCCTTTCAGACTCTGCACTGCAGAGGAGGTGCTTACCAGCACTGGTGGAGGGAGGGTCCTCTTCTGGGAGTTCCCTACACCGAAGATCCCGGCCCTCCTCTCATGGGGTTTTGGCCTGAATACAGGTCTCTTCTGGGTAAATGTCTGCTGCTGACTTAGCCAGGAGGAGCCAGACGGGGACACGCACACCAGATTTTCACCACGTGCCTTCCCTTGTTTTCTTGCCAGGGTGAACAACTGTGTTGGATTCTCAAACTACAAGTTTTTCCTCCTTTTTTTGGCCTACTCTCTTCTCTACTGCCTGTTTATTGCTGCGACCGATTTGCAGTATTTCATCAAGTTCTGGACAGTAAGTGCTTCTGTCACTGGGGCTGAGACCATGCCGGAGAGACGGCAGACAGGCCAGGAGGGTGCTAACGCCTGCCTGAAAGCAGGCAGCCAGGCGGACCAGGGCTGGACCAAAGGGCCCGCTGCCACACCCACGGGCGCATCTCATGCTCCCTTCTCCCAAGACGTGGGCCGTTGTACCCAAGACTATTTCCCCTGAATCATTGCCATAGCCTTTCCTTGAGTATAGGCATCAGTTCCAATAAATGAGCCAAGGGAGCCTGGGAAAGACAAGTTATTTCCAAATTTAAAGGTCAAGTATCAGCTACATGTTGGGTCAAGTTCCTCAATGTAGCCCAATTGAGTGTGTCCTTCCGACAGTGCCTTTTCCCTTTCTTTTTTTCTTCCTTCCTTCCTTTCCTTTTCCTTACTTTCCTTCTTTCTTTTTCCTTCTTTCACCTTCTTTCCTTCCTTATTTCCCTTTTTCCCTCCTTTCTTTTTTATTTCCTCTTCTTTCTTTATTGTTCTTTCATTCATCCAGTTGTCATTCTTTCCTTTTTTTCTTTCTTTCTAGAATGGCCTTCCTGATACCCAAGCCAAGTTTCACATCATGTTCTTATTCTTTGCGGCCGCCATGTTCTCTGTCAGTTTGTCTTCTCTTTTTGGCTACCACTGTTGGCTGGTCAGCAAAAACAAGTCTACCTTAGGTAGGTGATACCATTTCTTGCAGGTCACATCAGCTTTCTACCCTACCAATGAACATCTGCCCTGTCCTTAAGTATCCCCAAGGCTCATTTGTGGTGCTCACACTTAGCTCTTTCACCAGTGAAGACAGACGGCAGCCCTTCTCTGCCTCATTAGATGGGCTCATGGGTCCTAGAACCAAACTATAGATATTGGTCACCTGGTGGCCTGACTCTGGGCCTCCCCTCTTGAGCTGATCTAATGTGCTTCCAACACCACCCTTTCTAGCTTGGCCTGCTGAGGAGAGCTCATGGCCCTTGTGGCAACATCTCTCAAAAAGAGGCCCCAAGGGCTAACTGGGTGGAGGGCTGCTCTCTGCTTTATTGGAAATTACCCTGTGGGAGGTTCTGTCTTTCCTCCCTTTGCTCAAACACATTCTAGTTCCTACTTGGGCTGAGTGCAGCGAGTGCCCCCAAGCAGCGCAGCTCTTGTGGGCCAATTGAGGCCTTCACACCCATCTCCTTGAGCAGACACCAGGCCTGTTGAGGCTCTGACTTTCTCTTCTTGCCTAGAGGCTTTCAGAAGCCCCATTTTTCGGCATGGGACAGACAAGAATGGCTTCAGCCTGGGCTTCAGAAAAAACCTGCGCCAGGTGTTTGGGGACGAGAAGAAGTACTGGCCACTGCCTGTGTTCTCCAGGTTCGGGAGCTCTTCCGAGTCGACGTTTGTAAGGCAGGGATGGGCCGGTGTGGGATTGTTTCCCGTGGGTAGTGGGAGACAATAGGGGCCTGTGGAAAGAGCTGACTACAGTCAGAAGAGATGTATTCAAATCTTGCCTCTGCTGATTAATGTCTGGGTGACTGTGGTCAAGAAACTTTATCCTCCTGGCTTTGGTTTCTTTGTCTTAAAACAAGCTGGTTGGACTGGACAGACTTTGAGGTACTTTCCAGCTCTCGATCTGCGATCCCCTGTAAGACCTTGGACCAACCATTTCCTTTGTCTGAGTCTCAGTTTCCTCATCATGGTTCCTGTTATGGCATGAGGCTCCAGTGAAGCCCTTTCCCCCTCAGGGCTGGCTGGACTGGGTCTCATCAGGTCCCAGTCCTTGGGGTCGGGGGGTCACATGGGCACATGTTCTGTCCCCATCCCAGTGGTTTCCATAAAGTGTCTTGGGCATGGAGGCTTCTGCTGCTTTGGTCCATGAATTGATGCCCACTCTGCTTGCTTGCAGCCTTGGAGACGGGTGCTCCTTCCCCACTTGCCTCGTGACCCAGGACCTTGAGCAGCAATCTACTCCAGCCGGACTGACCCCAGCCATCAAAAAGTAACTAGCTGCCCCTCACAGTGGTGTCTTTCTTTGGGCCTCTCCCTGGGAGGCCACTGATCGGAGAGGCCAAGGGCTGTTGGGAAAGGACATCTTTACAGAGGTGCTCATGATGCTGGGTCTTTCCTCTAGTCTAGAAGACCCAAAGCCCTTTGTCTGGCCAAGGGTTGGTCATCTGTCTCACGTTCATAGCTTTAATGTGTAAGATCCTCATTCTGGAGCTGAAGGAGGCCATTAGGCCCAGCCCCCTTCACTTCACAGATGAGGGCGCTAAGGCCCAGTGAGGGAAGAGGCCCCCTTGTCTAAGATCACACAAGAGACCCTAGAGCTGGACAGGGCCTAGAGGCCATCAAATCCACCCTCCACACTTGATAGATGAGGAAACAGAAGCTTAGAGAGGCAAAGGGACTGGCCCAGGGTCATCTAGCTAGTAAGTATTGTGGCTGTCCATTCCATTGTGTCTGATTCTTATGACCCCATTTGGGGTTTCCTTGGCAGAGACACTGGTGTGGTTTGCCATTTCCTTCTCCAGCTCATTTTACAGATGAGGAAACTGAGGCACACAGGGTTAGGTGACTTACCCAAGGTCACACAGCTAGGAGAGGCCAGGTTTGACCCCAGGAAGAGGAGTCTTCCTGACTGCAGGCCTGGCACTCTGTGCCCTCTGGCACCAGCTAGCCTCCGGTAAGTATTGGCAGTGGGTTTATGTGTCCCACACTCTGTGCCTCACATCATGCAGCTCCCAGCTTCTTCCTTATCACTCGCTGCTGTGGGCATGACATCTCCCCTTTTTCTCTTGGCCACTGTGGCTGGCGTGGGCAGGATGGGCATTTCCCTTGGGCAGAGGGTGGAAAGCCCTGCGTGCTCCTGGTGGGCTCCCTGGTGAGTGTGCCCATGATGGTCCAAGGGGGTATGAGCCATTCCTGCAGGGCGGCCTAGCAAGACCCTGCCCAAAAAGAGCCCTCCTCGATCAGCACTCGATGGATGCTTTCCTAAGCACATGTAATTCAGTGCTTTCAAAACATGGTGGCCCTGGCTACGAAGAAGAGTCCGATATGGGCAGGAGCCACTAAAGCTAAAGCTGTTTGGGGAAGAGAGCATGGACCCGGGGTGGGCACCGGGCCGAGAGGTAAAGGGCCGGGTGCCAGGTGGAAGGCCAAATCCCCTCTGGCACTGTAACTGAGTTGCACTGCTATAGATACATTTCTAAAATGTTTCACACTGAGCATGATGTCAATGTAGAAAGAACAAGCACTGTCTGGAGTCAGGAGCCCTGGGTTCTAATCCTGCCTTTGTCAGTAACAGTCAGTATGACCTTGGGCAAGTCATTTAACTTCAAAAAAATGTTTGTCCTGTAAAAAGGGAAGGAAGGAAGGATGGAATAATGATCTTTGGTCCCACCCAGCTCTGAGCTGTGAGCTGGTGTATGACCTTGGGTAAGTCCTTTCATTTCCTCCTCTGTAACTGTCAAGGAAAAATGGAGGAGCCATAACCATGATGATCAGTAATAACGAAGAAGCTCTATGCAACAAGACAGAGAAGCTAGAGTTCAGGCCTCGGGCCAGGTTTAAATTCCACATCCAACACTTAGTAGAGACAAGCCTGGGCAGCTAGATGATAGTGGGGCTAAAGTGCCGGGACCTGGAGTCAGGAAGGCCCGAGTTCAGATCCAGCCTCAGGTGCTCACAGCCAGGTGACTCCAGGCTGGTCATGTAACCTCCTTTTCAGTTTCTTCAACTGTAAACGGAAATAATAATATCACCCACCCCCAGGGTGCTTGTGAAAAGCCCCCACCTGGTATAGATCCTGGTGCACAGTAGGTCCCATGCAGATGCTGGCCATCACTACTAATTACTAAATGAGAGGGATGGGCAGGGCAGCTTCTGGGCTCCCTCCCTTCTGGCTCTAGATCCAGGATCCCATCATGCTCTTCTATAATTCACTTCCATGATCGTTCTGGCTGAGTTTCATGGAGAGGCTGTGGACTCCTCCCCCCAAAAGGGTCCACCTTGTAAAATCCTGGCTGGCCCTCCCAAACCCTGATGCCCCATGGGTTTCATGCTCCCACATGGACTCTGTGAAAGGAGATTGGGCCCAGTTGTATGGCCGCTGCCTTTGGTTAGGGCAGCTGGGTGGGGCTTGAAGCACCAGCACTGGCCATGCCATGGTACCAGATATTGGGCAGAGCACCAAAGGGCAGAGGGCAGAGGCTGCTGGGCAGAATTGAGCCAGATGTCACGCCGTTATCAGCTGGAATCAAAGGACTTTTTGGACCCCATTCCTAGAACAGGGTTGTCACTGTCCCTGTGCTTGTAGCAGTCAGCTAGGCCAGCTTGAAGGCTCTGCCTTGACAGCAGCTAGAGGAGGTTGGGAACTATGTCCCTGCTACCTTAATGTTGCAAGCAGCTGCTTTCCCTCCACAAAGAAAGAATCCTGGGTTGGGGAGTGGGCCCACTATCCAGTAAATGGCAGATCTCCTGCAGGTGCCTTTGCCTTCTATCACCAACAAGGAAACCTGCCTGGGAATATATCCTATCCTCACTATTATTACTACTGAGACTGACTTATTGATATGCTACAGATGTTTATGTTTTAATAAGAATGCTTCCTTCCTTTGCTTTTGAAGCATTGCTTACATTCTGCACTATGATTTTTTTTTTTTTTAAGCAATTGCCCAAGGTAACACAGCCAGCTTTTTTGTGTGGGTGTTAAGTATCTGAGGACGGAACTGATCCCAGGTCCTCCCGACTCTGGGGCCAGCACTCTTACTCACTGTGCCACCTAGCTGCCCCTGCACTATGATTTTGCCCATCTTAAGGCCACATATTTAATTAAGGTGAACACATCTCCCTCTTTATGCTGAAATCACAGGGAAGAAAATAAAATTCAATTTGGAAATGTTCATTTTATATCCAACCTGAAGAAATTGTCCTAGGGTGAAGTATGGTTTACTAGACACCGTGTCGGCATGCTGTGAGCCTCTGAAGCATGCCATTCTGATGGGCACCAGACACATCCATCCATAGCCATTGGAATGCCTGACTGCATCACTCACCCTGGTCTAGATCAGACTTATTCATAACTCAGGAAGAGTACTTTAACTAGGGAAAAAACCTCTAGTAGTGGGAAAGAGAATAAAATTAAGAATGTAAGATTAAAAATTAAGAATTCTTTACAGGCCCAAACTGTGTCAATTGACATGTATTTTTGTACATACTAGAAATTGTGGGATGAAAATTTTAATTTCAAAGTAAAATTATAATATCTACTCAGTGTTATTTGTTTTTAAAGTGCATTTGCCCAGCCAGAATATATGAAAGCAAAATTATAAAAAAAATATTTTACAATTCTCACATCACTTAGGGCAATTGACATGCCTGGTTTCTCTAATGTTAAAGTTACTTCAATAAGTTTTCATTCCCAAACTATACATCAGCCAGGAACCTGTCCTAGGGACTGGGCATACAAAGGAAGGCAAAAACACTGTTCCCATCCCTCAGAAACATCCAGGCTAAGGAGGGAGCCAAACCATGAGTAGCTGTGAAGGCCATTCACATACAGAGGTCTTGGCAGGAGGCCTCAGGATGTGCTGGTTACTGGGGAAGCTGGAAGCTAGGACCAAGTGGTGAAGGGTCCAAAGGGAAAGGAGACAGACACTTTTTTTTTTTTCGGAGGGGGGGGGGGTTATATTTTGTTTTTTAACTCCAGTTCTCGACTGGTAAGAGGAGGTAAGAAAAGTGTGCTCTGCCACCTCTGGTGTTGGCTGCAAGGGCCTTTCATTAAAGGGGAAGGGAGAGGCCATGGCTTCACCCCAATGTGATGGAGCTCAAGATGCCCCGTCTTGAGAGTCTATGAGTCTGTGGCTTTCTGTTTAATGAGATCAATTGAATGACCACTTGGGGGACCTGTTGACAATGAGCTGCCACTGTAAGCCAAAAGACAAGATGTCATTGTACTTGCCAAGGTCTGTGTGCCCCCAGGAAGCTGTAACATGCTTTCAGTGTTTCCCCAGATTCAATCAGCCATTGGAGAAAGATGCAGAGGGGTACCTTTCTCCGAGACCCATTGGATCAGTTTCCCCTCTGCTCTTTTGCACGAGGGATCAGATGTGCTGCCTGTCATCTTACCAATATTTGAGGCTGGGCACTTAGCAGGCCTGTAGAGCATCCAAGCCGTTTGGTTGGCCTCCAGCCTCTAGGCCATCCTGCCCCAACTCATTCATCACCCTTCTGTCCTTCTCACTATCTCGCAGCCTCGAAGGGCACCAGTTTCCTTCAAAACCATTAAGGGAGTCCCAGAGCCACCTTCTTACTGATTCTCAGTCTTGGACAGACAGCAGCACAAATCCTGACAAGGGCAAAGTAGGTAAGAAAGGTAACCTTTGTTTATTTGTTTGGGAAGAGGTCTGTTTGAACTTGGTGAGGCGTGTCCAGTGTGATTTGCTTTAGGAATGGTCTTAGGCTCTTTTGGGTAATTGGATGTCCCCCTGTGTACCTGCCAGCATTCATTGAAAACTACTGTGTGTGGGAGAGAGCGAGCCTTGGAAAGAACTGGTGTCTTGGATGTGTGTGTGTGTCAACGGAGCCGCTTGAGATGGCTTCTTGGGCCCCAGAGAATTTCTCTTTTTAAAAATGGACCCAAACTTAATGTTTGCTAAATTTTATTTAGAATTACTTCTAACTCCCCAAAGTCACAGGATAGATGTCAGTCCTTGGAGAGTTAAGCTAGCATTTCTTTCTCACCTGAATCCTCCTGGCTATTTCTTTCCTGACCTGACCTTCAGTGCTGTCCTGTCTCTCTGAGCTCTGGTAAGCCGGCAGACTCTCTCCATTCCCCTCCACTACTCCGCTTCCCCCAACAATGCTTTTAAAATATTCAGGGGCTCCTAGTGTTTCTTAGTTCTCATTTGAAAGCACTTGGCACTTAGGGATGAGAGAAGCATGGCTTACACACCCCTCGTGGGCATGCAGATTGGGTCACAGGGTTAGCTTGTTGAGGTAGTGTGGAAACATGAAGAAAAATCTAGGGCAGACTGCCAGGGCTGTCTGGGTAGAAAGTCTCTGTGCTTTAATTAATCCTTATTATTCATTGGAATTCAACACTTTATGTTTGAAACTTAATTTTTAAATCCCTGTGAACATTGATTTAGATACTCTTCCACTCCAGCTATGAAGAACCTTGATTTTCACAAATCATTGCAAAAACCATAAATCCATTTGTTCCACGAGCTCTGCTTTCTAATTCAGAGGTGTGTTTTCTTCAAACATTTGTCTTGCCTATGAATGCAGCCTACAGCACTGTGATCTAGGGATTTCCACAATGGGATGGGTCTTGTCCTCCAGTCTCTCGGGTTTAATAAGAACAGAGAGGTAGCATGGCATGGGGGGCAGAGTGCCAGCCTCAGCACAAGGGCTGTGTTTAAGAATCACCTTTTCTGCCTGCTGACCATGGCACCACAGGGCAATCACAAGCTCTCAGCAGTCCAGGCCACTGGGACCCAAAGGTGAAAACATCGCACTCCATCGGTAGAGAGAGTTTCCATACTAGGAGTTCCCTATACCAATAAAATTATAATTCTAGTTCAAAACTTATTGAGGACTGTATTCCCAATAGGCAGGGACTTTTTTTTTTTTACCACCTTATTCACTCTAGGAAACAAATTCTGTACTGAGAGAATCTCCCTCCTTCAGTGTTCTCTCCCGTCCCAGGTGTCTTTGCCATCCTTTTCTCCATCCTGGTGAGTAATTAAGGATTATGTGTGGAAGGAGACAGGGCATCAGATGACTTTTGCCTCCTTGGTCACCAGAAGACCCTTCTTCACCCCCAAACCTTTATGTCCTCATGACCAGAAAGGAGGCTCAGCGGTGTGTTGGATTGGTGTATTGGATTGGAAGTGAGCAGGGAACAATGGCAGCTGTAGAACCCACAGGAAAAGCATGTGGGCATGTGCTCTGTGGCCAGTCCTCCCGTTACAGTCCGATCTTTCATTCTGCCAACTCAGTGTTTACAGTGATGCAGCCGCGTCAGACAGGACAGACTATAGTAGTATTGTGAAGACCAAGGGCTAGAAGAGCCTGATGACCGTTCAAGGGTGGAGAGGCCATACACACAGTGTGCAGAACTAGACACACATACACACACACATGCAGATGCACATGTGTGTGTGTTCATATACACATGTGTGTCTTTGTGTGTGTGCCTGGATGAGGCTGATGTCATAATCTGTCTTCCTCAAGCGTTCAGTTTCATCACTAGAGTTTTATTTTTATTTTCTTTCATTCAGGTGGGAGGGAAAGAAATTAGATTTTTATCCATGAAAAAAGTTCTCTTTTACTCTAAAAACCAACTCTATAGAAGGTTGTCACAAGACAATTGGAAGGATGGCTGCAAAGGAAGTTGGCTAGGTGATGTCAGCTGGAGTCGAACAAGGTCTGGAGTAGATGAGAAGGGAGATGCGTTCCTGGGGGCAGGCAGCCTTTCCTTTGTCTCCCCTTCTCTTTCAGGGGCCCCTGTGTAATGAGTACAAGTTTATTCTGCACAAGAGCAAGGAAGGGACCAAGTTGGGATTCATTGTCTTTCATACAAGAGAAAAGGAAATGAAATTCAGTCACTTAGTGACTGATGAGTCACTGAGAGTACAAATACCAGGGGAAAAAACAGCCCTTGCCTTCATGGAGCTTACATTCTAATGGGGGAGAGACAGCACGTGAAAGGAAATGGGGGTGGGGGTGTACAAAGGTAGGGGAAGTCCAGGAGGGCAGCCTGGAGAGGAAGGAGATCTGGCCGGCAGACACCCCCCTTAAATGAAGGTTCTGGGAGGAGTCATCCATCAGAGAGAGGCCAAAGGGAGGGAGGGTCTTTTAACGGGATTTCCATGTGTTTGTTGTCTATATTCTAATCCTAAGTATGTATCACAAGCATTGGTGCTCACCTACTGAGTGTGGGTATTGGAAACACCATGCAAGCCATTTTGGGGAAGCACTTCATACTTTAAGGAGTCTGTGGCCATGGAGCCTTGTGGATGGCCATGGAGCCTTGTGGCCCAGCTCCCCGCAGCCAAGCTGGTGATGAGCCGGCTCCCTAGAACAGAAGTGGGCTGGTCCCCAGGCAGCAGGCACCTGGGTACAGGGAAAGGCTCACCAGCTTGGGAATCCCCAGCAGAGCCTCCAAAGACCCAGGTCACAGCACCCACCAAGGAGGATACTAGGAGAGGGCTGGGGAGGGCACAACATTCCTGCTCCCATGGAAGGAGTCTTTCAAAGTCCTGTTGTGTCCTTTGTCTTTCCAGGTATGAGCAATCCTGGGCTGACCATGGAAAATGAGACCTAGAGACTCCACAGGGAGGTGAGTTTTTATGAAAAACAAAAACACAAGCAAACAAACAAAACCCCCAAACCTCCCCAGGGACTTGAAAACAATCCTATGTCCCAACTGGACTGATTCCTTCTGGACCATTGGGTCTATAAGGCCATGTACAATGGCCAGTCCATAAGCCTCTATTTCCTTACCTGTTAAATGGGAGGACTGGACTTTGTTATTCAGTCGTTTTTAGGTTGTGTCCAACTCTTGAGATGCCATTTTGAGTTGTCTTGGCAAAGATCCTGGAGTAGTTTGCCATGTCCTTCTCCAGATAATTTGACAGATGAGGAAACTGAGGCAAAGGGGGTTAAGTGACTTGCCCAGGGTCACACAGCTAGTAAAGTGTCCGAGGTCAGATTTGAACTCAGGAAGGTGAGTATTCCTGACTCCCCGGCCAGCTCTCTGTCCACTGCTGACCCAAGTTTGATTCTCATGATCCTTCCAATCCTAGATCCCAGAATTCTATGCCCTTGCCAGCACCACGAGAGCCTTGTAGAAGTTCTCATTGGTCCAATGAACGCCTTGGCCTGCCTCAGCAAGCTTGTTCTGGGCCACTCACCAAGATGGCTTTCTGTTTTCAGGTCACGGTGCTGTGATCGCTGGAGGAGATAGACGGACATCCCATGATCGGCCCGGTAATCCCATTTGCTCCTGGGTAGACCTACTCAGGCAGAAGAGCAGAGACGGTCCGTTATCTATACCATTGCTTGAAACATAACAGAACTGCAGAAAATTTTGTAAATGTAAAGGTTTCAACTAATAAGCCCCTGCTAAATGCTAAGAGGTCAGTGGTAGGTTAGGAGCTGAGGGGGAAGAAAGGTCTCCTCCCTTCCTCAGGAATCCTGGAGGACAGAGTTCACAGCAGAGTGGACGTCACCACCAGGCCTTCAGAGAGCACAATTTATCATCTAACTAGCTAATTGGTCAGCTGATTTTCAAATTCAAAGCACTTTCATGCCAGGCCATCACTTGAAGTCGGAATCTCCCAAATCTGTCTTTTAGTATCTGTCTTTGGAAAGCAGGATGTTACCATGAAGTCTGATGGTCAGGCCTCCTCCTAGCCCAGCTTGGCCTCCTGTTACCAGTGTGACCCCGAACAGGTTTCTGGGGCCCTGGTCCTTCATCACCGGCCCCAATGTCCTTTCTAGTTTCAGAGCAGTGCCAGGTGGGGAGATGGAGGGAACAATCAGACTCACCAGGGGCATCTGCAGCTGGGTGAGAAATGGTTCTGACCCCCGAGGGCCCAGTGAAATAGGATCTCCCCCAACAGTCATCTCCATCCCATTCCCCAAAGGGCTAGTCTGAATGGGGAGACTGTGGACAAAGTCAGCTGAGGACTGGAGCCACTGGCTGTTCTTTGTCACATCAGCACGAGAATTAATTTCCCCATTTTCAGTCTTCCCAGAATCAATGAAAAAATTGCACCTTGATGTCATAACCTTAAAGAAGCCAGATGAAAGTCGCCAATTGAACCTGTTTCTGAATTCATCTCTAACCTGTCTCTCCAGGTAGTACTGAACCCAGGGAACAAGTTACACTTCTGCCAGACTGTCTCATGGGCCCAGAAAGGAATAGGCCCACAGAGGTATTCTTCTGTCTTAGCAAAATGGTGGTGCTGAGCCAATGTCCATCCTCATATTGCATGTTGCATAGTGTGGTTATGCAGAAGCCCACAGAAAACCCTGTTTCTGTCTGAGGCTGGGCTCAAAATAACCTGAAATGGTATTTGTATGAAGTAATGCAGAAATGTTCTGCCCCACCTAGAAACCCTTGTGCCTTTGTATGCACTAACTATAGCCAGAATATTAATTAGTGCATTCTATTTTGAGAGTTGAGCCCATGAATTTTATATAAGTGTTAGGATTTTACAAGGATCATTCATATTGCACTGACCCTGGAAATTTAGTGTAGTCAGCCTGTTATAGGCCTGGAGACCAATTAGCAAGGAAATGATGACAACCCGGAGTTCACTGTGTTTGCCTGGGCAAAGACACAAAGCCATCCATAGAAAACCAGGCGAGGCCTGGGAAAAGTGAGCTCACCAAAGGGCCCCTTCTGGCTTCATTCCTGCCCATTGAGAGCCTGATTCTTTACTCAAGCAGGGTGAGTTTGAAGAAGACGCCCGAAGGCCCCTCTCCCACCAGAGCCCACTTTGCAGCCTTGCCTCGAGGTTTGGAGTGGGACTTCTGCAGGGAGGGAAGGGAGCATGTTCCTTTTGGGAAATGACAATGATTTTGATCTGATGTGCCCACATGTCCTCTGGGAAATTTTTTCTCAGCAGATGTTACATCTTCATTTTTATTTTGGTGTTAGGGTTTTGGTTTTTTCTACAAAAAATTATGATTATTATTGAGATTTCAGCCTCTCAGCCCTCACTGTTGGTCAGGGAGCAGAGTTCTGTAAGGAGGGGTTAGGAATGCCATATGGTAAAGGCCACAGTGGCCCTGTTTGCTCTGACAAGGATCAGGTAGGGGTCACTCAGTGGCAGTTTGGGAAGGATCTGGTTCTTGTCAAGGGGAGGACCACTTGCTCCCAACTGACCCTTTTGTTGTTGTTGTTGGGTTTCTCACTCAAGTACTTTGCATTACTACTCACTGCAGTTTATCACTAGATACATTAATAAAAGGAGGGTATCGAATTGAGACATGTGTGAAGCCTTCATCCCAAGGGGCATGAGCCTTGGTGATCAGTCCTTACTTCGATTCTAGTGCTGTGACCTTGCGCCAGTCACTGGCCTAGTCCCTTGTTGTAGGGGACTGACCTAATCTCTGTCTCCCTCACCCCACTGTTGCCCTGAGGTCCCCACTGGGTCATCAGAGGCTGTTTGGGCCCTGTATGTCTGCGTTGCCCATCCCCTCCCAAGCAGCTTCTGGTGGTCCGGACTTTGAGGGGGTTCTGACAGAGAGGCTGGCCCGGCTTTTCTCTTCAGACACATTCTTCACGCCAGCCTGCCTCCTTTGGGACCATCGGACGCTGGTGTTTGCTGCCTTCCCCAGCAGAGCATCTGCTCTTTCAGAAAGGTGGATGAGCAGAGCTGCCAGCAGCGTCCCCTGGGAACACTGGCTTGTGCTATTGATCAGGTCTGACCAGGTTGTCTGTTCACTGTGCCCCTTAAATGACCCTTTAAAATGGCTCTAAGAGTATGATCTCCCTGGTCCTTTAAAAAAAAAGATACCTAGCCATGTGACCTTGGGCAAGTTACTTAACCCCAATTGCCCTCCAAAAAAAAAGCAAAAAAAAAAAAAAAAAAAAAAAAAGATTCTCAGCCATGATGGGAGTGAGAATGATGACTAGGAGGGGAAAGGAGTGGTGGGAGCAGGTAAGGGGGACACCTCACCCACAAACATGGCATTTTGGGGAGGAAAAAGCATCACAGAATGCAGTCTTTCTAGTGATGAAAACAGAAATAGTGTGGGTGTCAGAAACCTGTGGAATCCTCACCCATGGTCAGGCTCCCCCGCCCTCCCTCACCCCAAGAGGAATAAGAGGAACGTGGTTTGGGCTCTGTACGGCTGGACAATGAGGGACCCTCCCCGATCTAGATCTGTGATCCCAGGAGCCCACCTGCGTGTAAGCAGCACCCCTCCAGAGTGGTGCCTGGCTTAGGAGGCCCCACACTGGGCCTCAGTTTCCTCCTCTGGAACATGGGGCTGTTCAACATTTCCCTAGAGGCCTCTCGGAATGGGGAAGGCAGCAAGAGACCCAGAAACTTATCCTGACCTCAGACCTAATTTTGTAGTTGTTGGGTCATTTCGCAGTCATGTCCAATTCTTCCTGACCCCATCTGGGGGTTTTCTTGGCAGAGATACTGGAGCGGTTTGCCATTTCCACACATGTCATTTTACAGATGAGGAAACTGAGGCAAGCAGGATCAAGCGACTCACCCAGAGTCACACAGCTAGTGGGTGGATTTGAACTCAGGTCTTCCTGACTCCTGACCTAGTGCTCTGTGCACTAAGGCTGCTCTGTCAGACTTTAAAGCAAATGATAAAAGGGTTGCTGGTAATAAGGGAAATCATTGCTTCGATGGCTCCAATTGCATTACAGGCCCCTTCACAAGCTCTGCAGCCCCATATCCGTCTTCACACAGCCCATTTTTAAGCTGCCCCCTCCCCTTAATTTGGGAGAAAACAGGCTGGAACATGTGGCTGCCATACAGAGACCAGAGCTTGGGTCTTGTCTCTCTGCCCAGTGTTGTACCACTGGTTTGCACTGAGTTTTGTCTGTGGGAGTTTGGTGTGGCCATTCCATGCTCCTGGGAAACCAGAGCTGGACCCCCCCTGCTAAGCCATTTTGGCTAGGTGGCTGACTGAAGGATACAGGACACTATAAGTCACTGGCAGTGTCCCGCTGCACATTGCATGGTGGGTGGGGCAACGGCCCTTGTGTTTCCCCTCCCCATTGCAAGGCCTGTGCTGGCACATAAGCAGACCTGGACATAGCTGATGGACTGGAACAGGGAAAATTCCTTCCTGGGGGCTGGTTTCCAAGGTGTCTCCTGGGAGACAGGCCTGGAACCAAGGCCTTTGCACAGCTGGGCAAAAGGAGCCACTTTTTAAACCAAATTCCCCCAAATGTGGGTCAAAGCCAAGAGCCCAGCGAGATGCCAAGGAAGAGTGCTGGATCAGGGGCACAGCCTTTCACACACTCAGAGGCACTTTAAGGCAAGAGCTGCCAGCATCTCAATGGTGCCAGCAATTCTGATAGGAAACTGCCCAGGGCAGGGGAAAGGGATGGGGAATTGCAAGGCCTTTAGCCATCAGCGTTTCCAGGCAGGCTCCTGGTCTGGCAATTTGGATTGTCTGGGTTCTAGAAACAGCACTTGGTATTTGGGCCTTGTTACTTTCCAGTGGGGGTGAGGTGGGAGGGGATGTCCACAAAGGCATGTATCTTCATTGGATTGAAACAAAGTGGAGAGAGCCAGCCGTCTTCTCCATCTCCACATAGAAGGTGCCAAAGGACCAGGACCCTGGAGCTGATGATTTAAGATCTTCTCCAGCCCCAATGTCCCCCTCTGCTCCCACCACTGACCTCCCAGCTTCTTTGGAATCCTACAGGCAGCATCCCCCAGCCCTCCTGAACTCCAACGCTCTGTGTGTGTATCCTGCCTATACCCTGTTTGTGCATAGCTGTTTGCATGCTGTCTGACTTCCAGCTCCTTCTCCCAGAGCAGGGTTTGTCTTTTGCCTTTCTTAGTCTGGTGCTGGGCAATACTGTAAGCACTTAATAAATGCTTATCGCCTGACAACCAAGGTCTTTCTGCTCCTCTGGAAATGAGGGAGGTGGACTTGATAGAGTCTAAGGTCTCTCCTTGTTCTAGACCTATCTGGAGTTTTCAAATCCCAGGGCTTGGCATAGTGTCCTATAGATGACAGGAAATGAACACTCACTGGATTAGAAAACGGACTTTACAATTCCCTTCAACGGGGGAGAGGACAAGGTAAGCCTATGTTTGGATGTACAGATGACTTAGCAATTATGAGATTGTTGGTAATGGAAAAAAAACAACTATCAGTTGAGTGGTGGAGCCAAAAGCCAGTCTGAAGAGCAGGAGATGCAATGAAGACAGCGCTTTTCTGGGTTTGGCTAAAAACTAAAAATACTAAAATCTCAAAGACCAGGAAATGTTTGTAAACAGAGTCAAAGGACTTGGTAGATTCGGAGGGATTAAAGAACTGGGAGAATCAGAAACGGAAGAGGGTTGAAGCGCACAAGCAGAGGAGTTGGCCTGGCAAGAAGGACCATTTCATTTGCAGAAACTGGAGGAGAGGAAGTGATGGGGAGTGATCCTGAATTCAGAGCTGTGAAGGAGGGAACCCACCACCCAAGGTCCTGGCTTAAGCAGCTTACAGAGATGAAGATATTTCAGCTGGGGGATGGTCAGGGCTGGGAGTGGTTTATGCATAGTGTATCATGTATGAAGCATAAGTTCAATTGTCACTGATGAAGGACAGTCATACAAGTGCTGGCCTGTCTATTCCATTTGGGGGCCACCTTGTCTATACTTCTCCATCGCCTCCCACCATCCAACAAGTTTTGGCAAGGGAAGGGTTTGGACATTCTCCTGAAATTTCCCCTGCCTGCTGTTTCACATTGCTAATAGCCTATTAAATCCTTTCTCTGAGAGCCTAGGAAGGGCATTGGAATTTTCCTGAGAATGATCTGAAGTCAAGTATGCCACCCTATCTGTAATGAATTTTAAATGACAAATGAAGCAGTAATACAAAAGACACATTACACTGTACCAACCTCAACTCCTCTAACTCGAGGACTAAATTCTGAATCCATTCATTTACCACAACTCTGTTTCCCCAATTGTTCTGAGACGTCCACTTGACAGTATCAGGTATTCAGAATTTCAGATTCTCCCTCGAAGGGGTACATCATAAAAATCTTGTTTCCGGGACATGGGATAGACACTCCAATACATGGTTATAGAAAGATCAATTTACCCTGTCTGATATGGAAGGTATCATGACTCTCCGGAAACAGATTGATGGCTTAACCTTGAGGGTTTGTTAGAATGATCTAACAATGGGATGGATGTGCTCTTTTGGTATTTCTGGCCTATCTGTGTCTAACAACAAAAGGCAAAACATTTTTCAAGGTAGAATGAAGTGAACACTGACTTTGGAGCTAGAAGCCCCAGGAGTGAAGGGCTGCTCTGATACTTACCAGCTAGGAGAATCTAGCCAAGTCAGGCCACTTCTTATCCAGGCTTCAGTTACATCTGTAAGGCTCACCGTTACTCACTTCACAGCGATGAAAATGACCACTCGTGTCATCTTAGACATCTGAAATAATCTTATTTCTCAGAAATAAAACTACAAATGTAAATTTACTTATCAAAATGGGCCATGATAATCAGCAACTAAATCTGCATCCAGTAAGAGAACCAACCTCTGCCTTTCTGAAAGACAGATGTAAGGAAAACCCATAAGAAACAGTCATGTTATGAATTCTGTTAGAAGGCCGCCTTCTACTAACACCATGGCCAAGTGATTACAGCAGGGGTGTGGAAGAAGGGTGGCCTTGGGGTGACAGGTTCCCCACCCCTGGTCTAGAACCATCTGGTGACCGAATTGCAGAGTGCATGGCACAGTCCAAGGAGCACTGGACCACAGGCATCAAAAGACCACGGGCCTTCCGACAGATCACCTTGTGCTTTGGGCCAACTGCTTCCTATCTTTGGGCCTGGGTCCTCTTATCTAAAAAAGAAGAGTTAGAATGGTTCAGGTCTGATAACATACAGAAGGCAGGCTTTAAGTCACTTTTTTGACAGGGAAAGAGGAAATATATTGCAGAGGTTTGGAACAGTTCCCTGAATACCACAGGAAAGTCCACTCGCACACAAAGGCATTTGTAAAGAAGACCACCAGTCAAGTGATAGATGTAAGAAAACATTTTTTTTTTTGAAGCCTTTATTTACAAAAGCTTTAAAAACAAATAATACCTTCTGTTTTGCAAGTAACTTTTCTGAAGAAGGACCACCCAGTTACAGCATTGTAACTCAACAAGAAAAGAATGTTAAAGTACAAGGGAACAAGCCAATCTGGCAAAACAGCTAATACGACTTGAGTTAAGTGCAGGTAACACACACACACCATGACTTGCCGTCCATCATCATTTCTGAGTAGCGTTTAAGTTACCCAGTACCAAAGTCTTCCTTCACATGCTCTGGCCTGCTCACATGCTCCTGTCTACATGGCTAAGAAAGTATTTCACAGTTATTCTGTCAATATATAGAAAATATATTGCAAAGATATACACACAAAATAAACAAGCATTACACTCCTCAGGTGACTTTATTCACGCTAACTTGTCCTGTCGTTTTGTTGTCTTACAACAAATCTCTTCATCATTTTTGTCTTTGTAGCAACTACAAAAGCATAATCGCATATCTTCTAATTTAATTTGGTATAAGACATACCTAAGGTGACTTGCTCTCTTTGGACTTACTGACTTGTGGAGTTGCCAAAACAAGGGCTTGGTAAATATGACTCTATCACAGGGGTGGGGGGAGGAGGGAGGCAGGGCAGTAAAAGCGAGCGAGGAAGCGGACCAAGGCAAAGGCGCAGCCGCGCCACAGGGGTGCCGGCAGCTCTGGCACACAGGCGGGAAGCTGCTGCCAAGCACTTCTCCAGTCCCAAAGCCCATTCAGAGACCAATCCCAAACCCACTGGGCCTGGTGAGCAGGGCTCCAAAGCCCCAGGGACAATGAGTGGGGCTCGACTCCTCAGGAGCCCCTCTTTCCCTCTCAGAAGAACTTTGCCAAGTCAACAATTTGCAGCACAGTAAACAGACTCTGTTTCATGGGAGTGCTGTGTAAAACTGGCAAATGATCAACTTTCAGGCTAACAGTGAGGAAAAGCCAAACTGCTACTAAAACGGTGGATCTGAGTCACTCTCTAAAGTGCAAAATTGATGGTCCACAATCTCAAATAGCTAAAACTCTTGCATACTGGAAGGAACAGACATGAAACAGGGCAATAAGTTACAGTCAGTGCTTGTTAATCTGGGAATGGGGGAGAGGTATGGGGTACAAACTAAGACCAACTAGATATGTTTACCAAAAGACTGAGTATGATACGGATGTTCCCCTTGGCCACACATGCTTGCTAACAGATGGATTAATTATACAGCCAAATTTAACCTGAAGACTCTTCTACTTATCAGGATCTGTGGAAGGAATGGTCATAATTAGTACTGAAAGACAAAAGAGAAAATGGCTTGAGAAAGCAGGATAAAAAAGAAAAAGCCTTATTGTCTACTGTCCAAGGGATTTAACTGGAGATAAAACCTATATACAAGCACATGTGTAGCTCCAAACACCAAGGCCTGTTGTCCATCCATCTCATGTCATGACTGTTTGCTGGCCTCCTCTTCATACGCATTCCCCGTACCATTCTGCACATAGGAGGAGCCCGAACCAAGGCCGTACAAGTGCCCACAATACTTGGCATCATCGATGTGATCTTCAAAGAACATCTGAAGGGGAATGGCGAAGAAAAGGACCACTTAACCCAAACCTCCTCCCAACAGGCCCCCTCTTTTGGCAGGCTTACTCACTACTTGCAGTGCTGGCCGGCTGTGCGGGATGCTGCCACCTGCGGGACACAACCCAGCCCAAGTCTGTGAGTGAAAAACAGGTTAAGACTCAGCAAATGGATACTGGAGCCCTCAGAGAGTGAGAGCAAGAGGACCAGGATGAGTCCTGCCCAGCAGCAAGAGCTAAGGTGGTGTGAGGAGGACAGATTTCTGACAGAGGGTCAAGTGAAGCTGCAAACACCACCAGGAAGCAACTGGAGATGGCTACAATGTCTGATTTCAAGGCTGTAGGTAACTCTGCAAAGCAATTTAGAAGGCTGAGTTATACCTGCGTTAGTCCCAAGAGAAGATATTTTTCCACAAGTGGGCCAGTAGAAATCTTGAGAAGAACTTAGAATATGGCAAATACACAAGTAGATACTCCCTGGCCCCTTCACAGAGCTCTCTGATGTTAAAGGGGTTGGTCGACATTCTACCCAATTCAGTCCCCTGTTCATAATCACCCAGTTTCTTGGCAAGGAGATCCATTACATTTATAGGATGTTTCCCATTCTTCAGTGAGCTAAGAAATTTAAAGCAGCCCAATTATTGCCAGAAAAATCACCTTTTAAAAAAATTAGGAAAACAAAACACAAAGCAAGGTTGGAGAGCACAGTGCATAATAATGTAAACCTAGTAGGGAGTTTTAGGTCAGAAGCAGCAGCAAATGGAAAGCATACAAGTCTTGTGCCCTGTGCCGGGCCTCAGTTCCCACTTCTATAAAACAAGTAATTTTTACACCACCTACCTGGGTTCCCAGAATCAAATGAGGTAACTTTATCAGCTAACAATGCCACAATTGCTTCAAGTTTACAGGGAGCTTTAGACAGCAGCCTGTGAGGCACAGGTATTTCATCTCCCAGCTTTTCAGATCAAGAAATACAACTTAAGGGTTAAGAGACTTGTCTATGGTTGTACATGCCACAGGCAGAACTGAATCCTACTCTGACTCCATATTTATTCCATTGCAAACCCAACACAAATAAAAAAAGCATCATCATTTAACATTCTTCACTTAATTCCAACAAATTCCCAGATTTAGATGTATTCCTGAAAAATTAAATAGCTAAAGTCAAACCAGAATACACTACGGCAGGCAGCTTCTTAAGAAGAACCCTTTGGCTAATCTCTGTGAGGAACAGAATATCACTGACTCAGGGAGGACCCCGGAAGGATCTGTGGTTCCATCATTTTCCTGATGCAGATGCTCCATGGACCAGGGCAGAAGACGTTCCTTCTAAGCCTTTGTAAAAAGTTCAAGACCACATTTTTACAAAGCCTAAATTTGGTCTATTTCAGCTTGGATTTATATTCACATTCACACGGATTTTAGTTCATCTCTTGCTAGAGATTCTTTTTACCTACCCTTCCCAATGTTAAAATTTAATGCGTGGATTTCTTATTTTTAGCCCTGAGAAAGGCCTCCGCTTTTAAAGCAGCTATGGCTAAGACTCAGATCTAAGTCAGAATGCCCAAGGAATCTGAGCTCTGCTTCTGCTTGGCTGGTAGCTATGACTTGTGTACATTTTGATGCACATCTGCCTCCTCTGCTTCTTCTTAGGCGCTGCTAGAAGCAGCTAGAAGCCATCAAGACAGCATGCCAACTAGATGCCCTCCAGATCAGCGACAGACAACCTTAGCTCTGGACTCTCCTTCCACTCCTAAGAACTCTCTCCTCACTCAGCCCGGCATTCTCTTCTCAAGTCTCCCAGGTCCTACTCTTTCCACTGAGGATGTCCCCTCATATTATGCGCCACTGCATCCCCCTCCAGACCATTTGTAAAAAGTCTACCCATTTCTCTGACAACCTCCTTCTCTCCAGTTTCCAAAGAGGCCATCCTGCTCCTCCCCAAGGCCAACCTCTCCACACAGAGGCACAAGTACAATGTTTCCTCCTTATTTTATCTCTCTCTAACCTCCAATTTAAACACAAACATTCACTATGTACACTAACCCTTATTCTTTAGTTTATTCCTTCCTTGCTGAGTACAGAAATGATCTCTACCACCTTCAACAACTCCTGGCTAGACCCCACAACCCTGCTGGCTGGTGTTCCTCTTCTCAGCTAAAGTCCTTGGGAAAACCTTTGGCACAGCTGTTCCTTCACTCCCTATCCCCCCACTATGTTCTAAATGCTAAACTCCTCTCTCCAAATGACCTTTTTGTCATATCCAACGACCTTTTCTCAATCTTAGAGTATGATGATGATGATGATGATGATGATGATGTCACCCACTACTGAATAATATACTCCTATTACTTCTAGGACCGAAGAGAAAATTCTTTGTTTGGAAATGAAGGCTCATTAATGGCCCCCTCTTCCTACCTTTTCAATCCTCCACATTATTCCCCTCCAGCTACTCTTCAGCCCACCCAGAACGGTGCCTATTTGCTGGTCTTCCCAATGTAGCACGCCATCTCCCATCTCTAAGCCTTTGAAAAGGTGATCCTCAATATGCAGCCTCCAAAATTCAGCTCAAAGATGCCTTTCCAGGCTCTTTCTCCTTTAAGGACACATTCTGGATGTACACCTATTTAACCACACTTTGTGCCCTCCATCAGAATGTGAGCTCCTGGAAGGCAGGAAATTCTCAACTCTTACAGATGGCCACTGTTTTACAAATGATCACCCGAGGGAGTTGCCCAGGGAACTCTTGAGAGGTTATGTTCCCAGGGTCACAGAGTCAGGACCTGAATGCAGGCCAGTTCTCCATCTCCACTCACCATCCATACCACTCTCACAAACAGTACTGAGAAGAGCTTAGATCTGCTCACTGTTTTCCATCTAGGTGGCTCACAAAGCCCCAATGAAACAGTTAAGGCAAACATGATCTCCCTGAGCCCCCCAGATGGGGAGGGAAGTCGGGGGAGCCAGGAGGCCCCTTGACCTTGGCGGTCATTCCTCCCACCACCCCACCTCAGATAGGAACTCCTCTGGCCTCCCCGGGCTGGCATCCTCCAGGAGAGATACATGAGGCCTCCTCCTGCTGCAATATCCCACAACCGTTCATTCAGAACAACAAGAACCCATCTACTAGGAACCATGAGCCCAGTTCAGGGGGCCTGTGTCACACCAGCCAAAGAGAGTGGAAATCATGGAAGGTGTGAAAGAATACTTCAACAATGGCTAGCTGGGTTCTCACTCCAGAATCTGCCACTAACAAGCTGAGGTCCTGATGACAAATCCCTGCACTTCTAGAACCAAATCTGTGCTTTTTAATGGGCTTCCAGCTCGGACAGCATCACGGAGGTACCGCATTGGGGGGAACAAAGCCCTGGACATGGAATCCTCCACTACTGACCACAGGCAGAACTCTGGAGTGGCAGAGGGAGAGGTTAGACTAGGAAGTTCTGCGCTCTGTCTCATGACCACTTACTGTTTAGAGATTCGTCTGAAGAAACAAACGCCAAAACCAGAGAGACCTCTGGAGTAACCAGAACAAAATCCCTGCCTCCTACACCCTTCCTGCTCACAGACAAACAAGAACCGTGAATGCCCCACACAACACAAGTGAATGAAAAGCAGTGAGTTCGTCATACTTCTCTCATTTTGAAAAAGGCCATTCCCGTCAGTAAGGAATCGGATCCTGCCTGGTGCTGCGGTCCTATCCGCTCCAACTCCAGCTGCTCAGCCACTTCCTGCAGGCCACCCTATGAGAAGCACAAGGGCCACCGTCACAGAGGGAAAGCTCAGCCACTGCCAGCTCAAGTCCCACGAAATGCACTCAATGAAGGGACAGGTGACAAACTCGAGAACTGTGGCTGCTGTTTACTGACTTACCTGCATGCATTAACAAGGTATTGGGGGGGGGGGGAGGAGAGGGGGGTGGCTAGGTGGCGCAGTGAATAGAGAACTGGCCCTGGAGTCAAGAGGACTTGAGTTCAAATTCAACCTATTTAACACATACTAGCCATGTGACCTCGGGCAAGTCACTTAACCCCAATTGCCCTGAACTCCCCCTTCCAAAAAGCAACCCCCCCAAAAAACCCCAAAACAAAAACAAGGTATTCAGGAGAGTTTTCCCATGATGATAAAGACAAGGGCCAACCAACTGATTACAAGACACTTGCTTGGAGGCTGACTTTCTCAAAGCACTTGAGTCAGGAGGGCTGTGTGGCCTCAAAGACTAAGAGTTCTGATTAACCCAAGGCCCCACAATGCAATGTGCTGCCTGCCTCCTGACGACCCCGTACAGACTCTGACTTCTGTCTTTGGACTTGGTCGATGTGGGAATGTTGTGCTGGACAGATGTGCTAACACACATGTACACACGTCTGCAGACTTATGTATACATATACACATTTATAATGGATTTTTAAAAACTTTTTTCTCTTTGCTTTCTTAATGGAGAGGAAGGCTACTCTGAAACACCACAAAATGCTTTGAGAATGGGGGCAGCTCGGTGGCGCAGTGAGTAAGCTGGTCCCAGAGTCGGGAGGACCCGGGATTGGTTCTGGCCTCAGAAAATGAGCTCCCACACATAAATAATGACTGCCTGTGTAACCTTGAGCCAGTTACTTAACCCCAACTGCTTTAAGAAATTTTAAGTGATCCTTAGAGGCAGCAGATTGTGATGGAGAATAAAGATGACAGAATTTGTGAGTGTGGTGGGCTGCAACCTATGCTCCACAAACTCCCTGGGGCTCGTTTCCCTGATGGCCAAGTTGACTCCAGGTCAGAAACCAGCTGTGCCTTTCCAAAGCCTGCGCAGGCTCCCTCCAGGGCCCTCACCCAGTGGCTGTTTCAACCTTTCTTTTGCCTCCTTAACACTCTTTTTCTCAGGGGAGGAGTGGGCCTCTACTCTGACTCAGAGAGAACACTGAGGCCGATGGGCATTATGTGGAATAATCACATGATAAATGTTGTTTCTATTCACCTGCCACTGACTCTTCAAACACCGCCCCCCCCCCCCGCCACTTTGTGCCTGGGGAAGAAAGGGTCCTGAACAAGAGATCCCACTGGCCAAGCATTGAACAAGAGACAGTGCCCACAGCACAATAAAGCCTTAGTAAATCCTTCCTTCTTTCCCTCCTTCCTCTATGCCAAGGCCACCCCCCCCCCACATACACAGCCTGAATACCAGCCCCACATTTTCTCTGAGTCAATTTTCCCTTCCCTGCCATCGATATACATACTTTCACTAAAACCTCTTAAAAAGCCCCCCAATTTGACACCCTTCACAGCTGAAATCTTTCAGGCCTCAGCATGCACCCTCTTGGTCTCCTCTCCCCACCTCATGCTCTGGTTTCAAATGCTGTCCTCTCACTTGCCTAAGGAGGAGTGAGCCCTTAGACAACAGCAATCACAAGCATCTACACTTGGCTTGGGTTTCCTTCAAAGAGGTGTGCTGTGGTCCCCTTGGGTGCAAGCAACTAAGAGTGCTTTCTAGACAAGGTGCCAACAGTAAAAACCTTACCTTGAGGTTCTTGCAGCTCTTCATGAGGTACTTGACATCATAGATAACCGGAAAGAACAGTCGGAGGATCTCGAAGAAGTCCAGCTCTTCTTCAGGCAAGTTAGAGTTGGTCAGGATCTTGATTAAATAGCCAAAGTCATAACCACTATAAAGGGGCCAGATACAAGAAAATGGCAAGATGAATCCCAAAGAATAAACAGGAAACTGCCAGGCTCTGCCATGGGGTCTCTGGAACCCTCTTCCCTCTCCTCTAGGACAGGGAAGCACCTCTGACCTTTGCCACATGGAAAACGCCACGCTGGTTGGGCTGGCCAGGCTTCTGAACATGTGCCATGCCATGCCATGGGCAGGCACGAGAAGTTCAGCAAGGAAAGCTTCAGAAGGTTATATGTGAAAACTCTAGAGCTGCCCTCTCACAGGAAGGTTCCCAACGGTGATGAGGCTTGTGCCACTGGACTGCTGGTGACTCATTTTACAGACAAGGCTTCCTACCACATCCCTTAGCAAATCTGACTTTTAACTGAAGTCCCTTTGCTGCATTTCTGATCCATCCCGAGCGCTGGGACAAGGGTCACTCTTCCCAAAGAAAGGGCCACTATGCTCTCAGTGAATCTCCTATTCAGCCACAGCAAGTCCCAAATTCAAAACTACCTTAACCAGGGGCGAGGGGTCAGTCAAGGTCAGCCCCCTTCACTGGCCTCTCCTCCAGGCTAAGAGTCATGCCTCGAGGGACCAGACTACAAAATCCTCCTATCTTCACAAAGCTGGTCGAATATCAACCATTCCCTAGGCAGGTTTCCTAGGAAAACAGATCTGACATGTGTTTGAAACAGAAAAAAACAAACAAAAGGACTACACGGGGTGAGAAAACAGGCAGAAAATACTACAAGAAAGAGCATGAGGATCACAGAAGGGAAAAACCCACATCCAAGTCCCCTTCCTGGCCTTGGGGGCTGGGTGGTGGTGGTCCTATTTCAGTTTCGATGTGAAGTATGAGGATGCCAGAAGTCACCGGCTCTGAGCCAAGGCTTTGCCTCTAGTCACCAGCATCACCACAACCCAAGCCTCTCTCCCTGGCTCAGGCTGGGTCTCGTCACACTCTCTTGGCCACAGTGGGTCCCTCATGGACTCCACGGTTTATGGAGATGGACACACACACCCTGAAGCTCTGCTTCCCAGAGCTCCAGCCTCTGCTCGGTTTTCTCCTAGACGTGGCCTGCTTTCATGTCCTTGATGGCCACCCCCCCTCCCCTGAGAAGCCCACAGTTCTCACCTCTAACTGGGGACCCTCCCTCAGACTCACCTTCCATCAGCACTCATATGGGGACAGCTAGGTGGCACAGTGAAATCTATGGAGTCAGGAGGACCCGAGTTCAAATCCAGCCTCAGACACTTAACATAAAAACTAGCTGTGTGACCTTGGGCAAGTCATTTAACCCCAACTGCCCCCCCCAAAAAAGGGGGGAAAAAAAGCACTCACACACTAAGCCTGTCAGACACCAAAGATTACCCTGCCCCCCTCAGACTTCGCCATCACGGTCAGTATCTACCATCACTAATAAAGCCTGCTGATAGCCATTCTCCAGCTGCCATGCTTCTGCCTCTAACTGTACTGGCTTCCCATGACCTACAGAATGAAATCCCTATTCCTTCACCAGGTATAGTTCAGAGATGAGCCTTCTATGTGCCATCATCCTGGCTGAACACATGAACATTCCTCTTTGCTCATACACTATCTTGTCTCCTTTGCAGCCATTGTGGTAGACTATCCAGAGGGTGGGGAAATATGTCCGATGTATCTGTCTACTCAGCTGACTAGACTGGAGGGAGTCTTGATGGGGCACTTGGTGTTCTCTCTCCCATCAGCCACCCAAATAAAGAGCACTCCTAGCCAAAGGTCCCCCAAATCTGCCTTGTATAAGGGCCCTCCACACAGACGGCTTTTAGTGTTTGGTTTTTATCTGGCAGGCCAACACGCCTTCCTTTCCCATCTGTGTGGGCTAGGGGGTCTTATCTGTACTAGGTTTATCTCCTGACTCTGTCATCCTTGGCTTTAAAACCAGCTCCTCAAATGCCATGAACTAGAGTGGAAAGAAAACAAACTAATATAATTACTACCTCTAGAGTACTTTCCAGTTTTTCTTCCACATCTCTCTAAGGGACTTATCCAGAATCACACTAAGCAGCATTCTAAGGGTGACCTGGAACCCAGGATTTCTGCCTCTCAGCCTTCTTGAGGCAGATGGACACTGATTAACACACTGGCCTAGCCAAAGATTGCAGTAGAGACAGACTAACAAAGCATGGGAAAAATAAAAACAAAAACAAGATCTTCAAAGCAACTACAGATAGGATTTAAAATATGGAAATCTTAGGCCAGATTTCATTGTTCAGAGGTTCTCACATTATGCAAATTTGTTTTTATGTAAAGAATTTTGAAAGAAACCTGCACTCTCCAAACACGCCTCAGTTAACTTTACTGTACAGTACTGTCCCCCCCAAATCATCCACCACTGGCTCCATGGCCCCCCACCCCCACAGACTGGCTCTAGCCCCAGCCATGCCCCTCTTCCTGCTCTCTCTTCTCTCTGGTCCCAGCCCCAACATGCCCTTGAACCACCTCCGCCTTTTCTGCCTCCCTTCATGCAAATGTGCACTGTGTAAAAATCGCTGCACGTGGAAGTCTGTGGAAAGTGAGATCTGTACGTACACCTCTCTACACATCCTCCTTTTTATTTTAGAAGCACAACCTATATTTGAACCAAGAGATGACACCAAGACTGTTCTGGGGGAAAGAATGGGAGGGTGGGGGTTATAAAAGCACCTTCAGTCTTAAAAAGAGTTATCTAGTCACACAAATATGACGGGCAGATTTGTTAATCAAGATTACAGCAGAGAAGAAGTGAATCGTTCAATAGCCATAAAGCAGATTCCCAGCCCCCCACCTGACTGGTCTCAGAAGATCTGTCTTTCTTTCAAGTTTAGGAAACAAGCAGGGCCAGCCTGGCTCCCAACAATGCCCTTCTCCCATGGCCACCCCCCTCCCCAGTCAGGATATGGGCAGAGGCTAGTCCCACCAATGGTGAGCCTGGATCTTTTTTTTAACCTCCATACTAAAGACCAGGTTACTTCAGTGCCTCTTCTGACTTTCCAATAAGACACGTGTTTTGGAAGGCTGTCAGCAAAACAGTCAATTAGGGGATGGGAATGTTCAGCAATGACACTGATGACCATAGAATCATTCCAAATGATGCTGCTTGCTCAAGGAAAGTCGATACTGAGCAAGAGAAGGCATCCACCCAAATTTCCAAGAATAGCTTTTTGAAAAAGGAGACCTGAGTCATGCAAAATTCATCTCAGAAAGCCCCCTGGAATGCACAGGAAATCACAGAACATCTCCAACTTGAGAAAAACCAACCACTGAGAACACAAAGTGTCCTTTTCTATAGGAACATCATAAACAGCGGCTAGGTTCCCACAGGAGCCTTTAACATATCTTATGTGGCTCAAGTGCAGTGCTACTAAAGCTAACCAACATCGGTCTAAGGAAGAAATTCTATCTAAGTTGTCCCCCCGATTCTGGTGTCCTCTCCCCTTCAGGGGCTGGTAGTAAGTGACAAAGAGTGGAGGAGTCTATTCCTGCAGCTGTCATACTTCCATCTCCTTTCCTAGACACCTTCAGAGGCTAGACACCATTTAACATTTTTTCTTCAAATACCAAGCAAACATGTTATTTCCTGCAGCAGAATTTTGAGTTTTGTGTTCCCAGCACTTGGCACAAGGACTGGCCCACAGCAAGGACTTTGGGCAAATTCTGGTTGGCAGTTCTTCCTGAACTGGAAAAATGGAATCAATTCAAAAAGAAACTACCTTCCTAGAAACCCTCTAAAACAATCTCACGAGATGATTTACGAGAACGGTACTTCAATGAATAAAGTGTCTGTTAAATGGGCTTAAAGATAAATCCTTGAATAAGGGAGAAGGAGGTAGGAAGAGAGAAGAGGTGAGAGAAAATGAAAGAGAGAAAATGAACTTTACCTGTGAAACGAAAGCCACTTGACCCCCTCACATAGCACGACGCCCGATGTCATGAGAAGTTCTGCAAAATACTGTGTCTCAATCCCTTCTTCTTCATGCTTTTTAAACTGGATTCCCGAGGTCGTTAGGAGCTCGATGGAGTCCTGGGCATACATGTCCTCCCTAGAGGGGAAAAGAACAGGATTTAAACAAGACGCTCCAAATGTGGTTTAGATACCACAACAAGTATCAATAGAGATGACGTAGTAAAGGATGAAATATGTTGTCAACAATGCCAATTACTCCAAAACACACATTAAAGAGAAAAATCTAATCTAAAAGCCTCCTTGATCCCAGCATCGGCTGGAAGCTGCCACGTAGAAAGATCCCGCACGTGGTAGCTGGTGTCTCTGAAGTCACAGGATCTGGGTTCAGATCTTGCCTGTGAGCCTCACTACCAGTGCAAGCTTAAGCAAATGTCTTCCTCTGCATTATTCTGAATTTACAGAGACGTGTCCACACTCAAGAGTCAAACGTGAGCTCTTGTCTTTGGGTGGTTTGCTTTTTAAGGACAGGGTATCACCCGGCAGCTTCTGAAGCTGTCCTGCTGCTCTGGGCTTCTTTCTGTTCCCTTCTATTGTATTTTTAGAAAAAGATGCCCCAATGACCCTCCCTTGCCCCTCTCCAACCCTCCTCCCACTTCAGAAAAAGAAAACAGAAATTCAAGTTAATCAGTGAAGCTCCTTCCTCTTCCTCCCTTTCGGAAACCGAAGCAAGCTTTCATTAGGGGAAAACAGGACCAGGAGCTGGAAGCAGGCCAAGCTGACCCTCCTCATTGAGATACTGGCCAGGGAAAAAGGATGAACTATTGGCGCTTACCAATAGACAGGAGGAAGAACCTCAGGAGGACTGAGCTAGATGCTCCAAGGAGAAAGGAGATGCTTGGCCTCTCTCAAGAAAGGGGCTAAAACACCCTCTGGCCCAGAAACTCTACTAAGAGGCATCTGCCCACAATACCCAACGGTTAAGAACAACACCCAGTGTGGCAGCAAAGACCCCGAGTGCATGCAGCAACTGCTGACTGAGGGGGATGCACAAAGGAGCTCAGAAAGACCCACCTCATCTCCTCATCTTGGCATTCTCTACAAACACACCTCCTGAACCTGTTCTCCCTCCCCCCACAGGTCACATCATCTACCCAAGCCCCTCCCACATTCTAACATCCAGGGTATGACTCCATCAGAAGGCCACTCCAATCTCCCCGTCTGGACCAAGTTCTAGCAGGCCCCACCCACATTCTTTATGCTGACTAGCTGGCACCACCTCTGGCCTTCGCATCAGCTGCCCAATCATTACCCCCAACAGGAGGCCTTTGGCTACTAGCATACCACCCAAGTCAGCAAGCACCAATTAAGGACTTAGTGTATACCAGACCCTGGCTAAGCACTAGTGACAGAAAGGAGAAAAGAGCCCTTGCTTTCAAGAAAGTGCTCTCCCAACTATGCCCCAAAGGGCTATCCATAAGTGTGTACCCCAAGACCCAGTAATACCACTTCTAGGGCAAAAAGATCATACAAGTGGGAGGACCACCCATATGTACCCAAACATTTATAGCAGCTTTTTGTGGTGGCACAGAGTTGGAAATCAAGGGTGCCCATCAACTAGGGAATGGCTAAATAAGTTTTGGTATGTGAACGTAATGGAATACTATTGTGCTATAAGAAATGAGGAGCAGGCAAACTTCATAATAATCTGGAAAGACTTATACAAATCATGCTGAGTGAGGGGAGCAGAAGCAAGAACATTAAACACAATCACAGACACAACGTATGTGTGACGACTTAACTCTGATCCACTGGGCTCCTCTCAGCAATGCAAGCTCAGAAGGTGACGTCAAAGGTCTCATGATGGAGAGGCCTATCCACAACCAGAGAAGGAATTAGAGTCTGGATGCAGATGCAAGCAAACTACCTGCTCTCTCTCTTTTCTTGTTTTGTCCCTTCTTTCTTACTGCTCACTCCATCGGTCATAGTTTTTCTTTACAACCTGACTTACGTTTATGAAAGTATTTCATAGAACCCATACATGACTGCATGCCACCGTGGGGAGGAGGGAGAAAATTGTGAACTCAAGAGATTGCTGAACTCAATATTGTAAACTAAGAGTAAATAAATTTTAAAGAGTGCTCTCCCAGCCTCAGTTTACCCAACTGTAAGAGAGATAACAGGAACACCTACCTGCCAGGGATGTTGGGAGGCTCCAACAAGACACGTAAAGAATGACTTGCTACAGCGGTGGGGGTCATCACCCCTCCATCTACTGCTCCCCAGGATTCATCTGTTTTCCCTCTTGCCTTTGGTTGTCTCATGGTGCAGGCAGCATCCACATCAGGGACCTCAACTTCCCTGACTTGCCCCTGCACCACACACTTACCCCACCCCAAAGTGGAAGGGGTCTTGCACATAGCTCAGTCTCTTGCACCAGAGCCTGCCCTGGCCACTGTCTGAGCCCCCTGACTGCAGCTGCCCCTCCAGCCCTCCCAGATCCTCTTACTTGGTGATTGCAACCCAGACAGCAGACACTGAAGGCCTTTCCTAAGAATCTACCCAAGCCCCTCTCTGTCCGGTGCCTCGGATCCTTCTATGACCAGCTCACACCTAGATGGCGGAAGACCAGCACAACTGTCTGAGCCATTCATGCTGCTCGGTAAAGAATGCTGCATTTGGAGCCACAAGACCCACGCCTGAACCTGCCTGCACAACCACAAGTGTCTCATACAAACTTTGTGACCAAAGATACAGGAAAGGAACATTTAGACAGCACCTTACTGTGTGCCAGGCTCTGTGCTAAGCATTCCTAACCCTGCAAGGCATGTACTCTTAATATCCCTACTTTACAACTAGGGAAACTGAGGCAGGCAGACAGAGATGAAGTGACTTGCCCAGGGTCACACACCTAGGAAGTATCTTGAGGTGGGACTGAACTCTGGCCTTCCTGACTCCAGCTCCAGGCTCTACTGACACCGACCCAACAGCTGCTTCTAACTCGTTTTGGTGGCATGCCCTCAGAAGAACCAGCTAACCTCTCAAAGACTCAAACGGCAGGGGTGTCTGTCTGGATTGGGAAAAGGTTTCTTTGATGGGAATTCCCTCTATCAGTGATCTTCCCCCAAAGTCACAGGGACATCCACCTGAAGGTCACCACAGGGTCAAAGATCCCTTCCTGCTTAGGTGATACCATTCTACCCGTCTCCTCCTATGGACTCCCCCCATCCCTTTAAATCTGGGAAGGGAGGAGAGAGGCTCCTACCATAGGGGGCAGGACGGTCAGTAGGGATAGGGTCAGCTAAGGGCACGTTTGGGAGCAGTATAACAGTCTCTCCTCCCCTCCCACTCTGCTTCTGACCTGCTCACCCCAAAGTCACTAACAAGCCCTTGGCAGCCAAACCCAACAGCCTTTTTCCAGTTATTCTCTTGGACATTGACCACCCTCTCCTCTCTAGATTTTTGGTACCCCTGCCCTGCTTCTCCTCCTCTCACTCTGACTCAGATCACACACAGACCCGAGAGCAAGCCCTATGCTAAGGATCCTCAGATTTACGTATACAAGCCTAACCTTTCAGCTAACCTCCAGCCAGTCTCATTCCTCCACCTACCTAAGTACTGGACGTTTTGAACTGGAGCTCTAACAGACATCTTAAATCCAACACACTCAAAGCACACCCCCACACCCGTACAGATACGTCTATAAGCATATGTGTGCACACGCACATACCTACACACCCCACACACTCGGGCACGCCACCAGCCAACAAGCATCATCAAACACCGTCTACTCACCAGGCCCACAGATGTAAGAATGAGGCGATCCCTGCCCTCAGAGAATGTGCACTCTAACCAGTGTGTGGCAGAGTAGAAAGGCCCTGATCCTGGCATCAGAGACGCTGGAGACAAACAAGTGAGCCATTTTGCAATACGCCAAGGCACGGATAACTCCCAAGCTCCCCACTTAAAGGGTGTTCGGATGGGGAGCCTCCAGCAGAGGCAGGGCCATATGGTGTGGAGAGAAGAGTGGGGAAGGGCTGGGAGCCACCCCCTCCGGGGAGCAGCCAAAACCAACAATTAAACTAAGGCAGGCCAGCTGCTGAGAAGGGAGATGTGCAAATATGAGGGAGATCTGTACATGTCTGAAGGCGGCCAAAGGGGAAAGAGCATTGAGAAAGAGGGACGATAAAGAGGGTGTGGATGACGGAAGGGAAAGGGGCCACACCGAGACAGAATTGAGAAGGGCAATGGGACGATGGCAAAGGATGTCCTTCTCAGATGCTGAAGCAGAAAGGGGGGGAAGGGAGGATACTAGAGGTGGGGGGGGGGGGCAGCAGCAGCACAGAAGACAGAGGGTGGGAGGGTAGACAGAGGTCTGGGAGTCAGGAAGATCTGAGCTCTAATCTGACTTCACCCTCACTGACTGAGGCCCTGGGCGAGCACACCCTTGACCCTTCTACAAAATGGGGCTAATCAAAGCATTTCCCTCCAGGGTGGTGGCTATGGATGAGATAGTATCTCTGGCCTAAGTGAGTGCTCCTGCTCCTTGCACTGTGGAGCAGAGGCCATGTGGGAACTCACAAAGGACAGTCTCAATGCTTTCAGTGACCTCTCTACCAAGAGCAAATAGGGAGATGTCTGGGTTGCAAGAAGAGCCAACCCTGAAGTGGATGTGGTGGCCCAGGGAGTGGGGACACCAAGCTGACAAAAAGCTGAGGACAGTGGGACAAAGTCAGGGCGAGGGTACGGGAGGGTGGCTGTCAGGAAAGGATTGAGGGCCATGGTCTGGCCAAAAAGGGAGGGCAAGAGGGGTTGGAGGACTCAGGAAGAACTAGAACTATAACACCTTTTGTCCTGGAAAAGAGCTGGAAGGTAAGTGGGTGTGGCTGACAAGCAGCTGAACAAACTGCTTTATAAACTTAACAGAATGAGACGAATGTGAATGATCCAGAGAAGCCTAAGAAGACCTTAATGAACTAATGGAGACCCCAAGTCAGCAGAACCCAGACAACATTCTATAGGATCACTACACCATAAAAGAAAGCAATACTCCAAGACCCCCTCTCCGAACAATTCAAACGAGAACAGCAAAGGATGCCTTCTGTATACTTTGTATCTTTAAGAATCAAATAGAATGTTGAGAAAAATAATATTTGCTGGCAGGTCTGAACCATCAAGTAAAAATGTCACAAAGCACTCCTGTTTATAGAATCAGAAATGGAGTACGATTTGTCTTTGATTAGTAAGCAACCTGTAAAGATGACATGCTCTGGAAAGACTGTTTCCAGTTCCCTCCCTGAAGAGAGGGTAAAAGAGAAAGGTTAGTCTAGGTGCCTTTTCTCCCCAGAGAAACTGATTGTAACTCTTCATCTTTATCTGTTGTGGACCTATTGGTGAAATTACACTTCTAGAAGTAAAGAGTAATCACTTACGGTTTTTTTTTTTTATAAGCAATTGGGGTTAAGTAACTTGCTCAAGGTTACACGGCTAGTCATTATTTATGTGTGGGTGCTCATTTTCTGAGGCCGGATCTGATCTCGGGTCATCCCAACTCCGAGGCCGGCGCTCTTACTGTGCCACCTAGCTGCCCCTTTAGGACAATTGGGGTTAAGTAACTTGCTCAAGGTCACACAGCTAGGTTTTTGTTTGTGTGTGTTAAGTGTCTGAGGCCGGCTCCGAACTCAGGTCCTTCTGACTCCAGGGCCGGCGCTCTACTCACTGCGCCACCTAGCCGCTCCGCACTTACAGTTTTACCAAGAGTCCAAAGCGAATAGCTTTAAACTTTCTCTTAGCAGAAATATTATAGATAGTTAGATTGCTAATTAAACTGAGGGAGTGTGCCCAGTCAACTAAACGACTAGGAGGAAATGTGTATCTTAGCTAATAAACTAGGAAATTTTAAGTTTACTGGTGAGCATGAAAGTATTGGAACATACCACTGGATTGCGAGAGTTCAAAATGACAACAATAAATAAAAGAACAAGTCAAGTGTTCAAGGCTGAGGACTGACACAAAAAGGGACGCTGGTGGACCCTAGAGCCTACAGAAGGGCCACTGCATGCAGCCGCCATAATTACACAATCTTCATCTAGTCCTACAAGTACTTAGCACTCACCTACACGTTGACAGAAACCAAAACTTCACTTCTGAAGTCATACTTTTCACAGAATTTTAGGATTATCAGCTCGTTCCATGATAGTCTTTTGAGAAGAAAAAAATCCCCAAGCCTCCAAAAACTAAAAACCAAAGGTCAGGACAAATTTCTTTTTAAACTTACGTTAAATTAAACTTGAAATTGAACTGCCATGTTGAAGTTCCTGGAGGGTATTCTCCTTGCTCATTCATAAATGTTAGTCCAAGCTGAATTATCTTTAGCAGGTCTACATTACATCTCAATAGTTGGTACTGATAGTCAGCATTACTTCTGAATTCTCCAATGGGTCTTGCAACCACACCTGGAAACTCGGTGTCCTGTAAAATGGTTTAGAAATTCATGATTTGCCAAAACATCTCAAAAATAATCCAATTATTTCTAAATTTCTATATTTTTCTTTAAGCACAAAACAAAGAATTGTTTTTCTAAGCACGACTTTACAATTCATATTTACCAACCTTCATATTTTTTTAAATGAACTTTGAAACTTACAATTTTTGAAATAGAAAATTCCTTCTTGAAAAACACAAAACAGTAATTTCTAAACGTTGAATTTCTTGGGATTTTTTCATTTAGCAAAAACCTCTTATGTAGAAGACACATAACATAGATCACAGATGTTTACTTCAGTAAAAATAATTTTGGTCCAAGTCCCCATATGAAATTGTGGTCAGGTACACCACAGCATCAAGAACCCAGCTCTCGAGAATTAGAGCTAAAGTCCAAAGGGACACTTCATCTTACATTCCAAATCCCTTTTGGAAACAATGCCCATGTTAGCATTGTTGGCTCTCCTTAAATTTTCTTTGGCTAAAACAGCATCTTTTACTTCCTGAAAAAAGCAGTGTAAAAAACATTCCAATCCCATCCACTCAACTCTGTGGGAAGGATCTCTTCTCCCATGTGGGAACTCCTGACTGGTGAGGAAACAGAAGCTGCTTCTGTTTACCTGAAATCTACATTTGTGAAATGGAAGGAATTTAATTTAGCTTAATGCCCCTCTATCAAAAACTCCTCCCCCCTTTTCTCTACCTTCCAAAAAGAAATCAGCATGCACTACACATCCACTTGACAGGCAGACTACCACAACAAGCTAGCACTTTCCTTCCTACTAAGATTAGCCAGACAGCCAAAGAACCAGAGAAAAGGTCTCTAGCAGGTGGGTGGAAGAGCTATCAAACAATGTCAGGGACCACAGTTTAGGATCTTGGATCTATGGAAAGAGCAAAGAGGATTTAAAAAACTGTCTAGGGGGCAGCTAGGTGGCCCAGTGAGTAGAGTGTCGGCCCTGGAGTCAGAAGGACCTGAGTTAGGATCCGACCTCAGACACTTAATGCACACACAAACAAAACCTAGCCGTGTGACCTTGGGCAAGTTACTTAACCCCAATTGCCCTCCAAAAAGAAAAAAAAACCCCAAAATACAAAAACTGTCTAAAGAAAGGAGAACAATTCAAGTTGCCACAAGTTAAGCTTTAAAGAAAAAAAAGTCCTTTATGGGGGGGGGGAAATCCGCCTGGTTAATTTTTACTTAAGGAAAACAAAGGGCAGGCCTAACATCCTGACACCTACAGAGCCTCCTCTCTCCCACCGCCCACCAAAGATCAGCCCCGGAATGGATCGCAAAGAGACCACAGCCGCCTACCATGGCCACGTAATTGTACTTCCGTATGACCTGGCGGATCTTCTTCATCTCGTCGTCCAGGTTGCAAGCCCACACTTCACAGATTCTTTGGCTATGATCTACGGTCGCTGCTGGCATAGTGAGAACCAAGGGTCTAGATGCCAACAAGCATCAAAATATCACACTGATTGAGAGTCGTCTTACAAAACACGTCTGCTTATCCTTTATTTCCGGACCTGGGGCGCGGGAGAGAGAGCGCAGTCACGACCCGGCCAGGGGAGGAGGCCATGACTCGGCAGCCCCGCCGAGCAGCCCCTCCTCCCCGCAGGAGCCCCGGAGCTCGAGGCCCTGCCCAGCTCCCTGACCTTGGGCGAGGCCTGCCGGCCTCAGAGCGCTCTGCCCGCGGGGGCGCTTGGATCAGCGCCTGGAGGGCCCTGTCCGCGCACGGCCCCCCAGGAGAGCTCAGACCCCACAGCCAGGGAGCAGCCACCAGCTCCGAGGGGAGGGACCGGAGGAAGGGGGAAGAGCAGCGCACGGGCCCCTTCCTCCTTCCGCATTAACAGGACAAGCCCCCAGTTCGGGTTCCCTTCCCCTCCCTCAGTTTCCCCATCAGTTAGGGCCGGCCCTGCAAGGCCTGAGCCAAGGGGCGGCGCCGCCTCTCCTCCCTCCCGCCCCACCCGCCTCGGGCGGTCAGGCTGAGCCGAGCCGGCCCGGCCCGCCCCTCCCCCTCCGGCCAGCCGCGCCGACGTGTCCCGGCCCCGCCCCAGCGGGAGGCGGGAGGAGCGGAGCAAGGAGAAGCTTCGGGAAGGAGGGCGGGGCCGGAGGAGGAGGAAAGGTTCCGCTCGGCGCTGCTTCCCCCGCTCCGCCTGCGCCCGCCCAGGGGCCAACAGTCACCGATAACCCCCGCCCCCCAGCCCTGGCACAAGGACGCAGCCAAGGACGGCACCGCCCCTCTTCCCCCCCTCCCGGCACGTGCTCGTCCCCCACCCCGGGCTCCGCCCGACGCCCCGTTTTACCGGCACGAAAGCTGAGGTGGGGGAAGGGAGCCCCGATGCGCACCCTCTCGCCCCCTCCCCCACCCCACTCGCCCGCCCCCGCGCCTGGAAGGGGGAGAGGAGGTAGTGCCAGCCGGCCAGCCTTGACCACGTGAGGCCCCAGGAGGGCTTCCCGGAGGAGACGGCCCGCCGGCCCCCTCCCTCCGCTCCCAGCCCTACCTGAGCGGGGGTACCCTGGACGGCGGGCCCGGCCGCTAGCTGTACAGCCTCCGCTAGCATACCTCCAGAGACGAAGGGGCTCACCTCCCGGCCAGGCCGCCCCTCCGCGCCGGGCCTGGGCCCGCACTACAAAGCCCTGACGTCATCGGCGCGCGTCCCCTCTCCTCCGGGCTCGCTCCCGGGCCCAGCGCGCGCCGCCGCGCCCCTCCCCCGCCCCGCGTGCCCGCGCCCTTCTTCCCACTCAGCTGCGCCCCTCCCCCACCCCGCCCCGCCCCGCGTGCTCAAGCACCGCGGCCCCCGGGCGCGAGGACCTCCGCCGGTGCCGATGCGGTCGTCGTGCTCCTCCGCCTCGTCCTCGCCATAGAGTCAAGCCTCAGCGGCGGCCCCATAGACGCCTCTCGCCGGCCCAGGAGAAGGGGGGCGCGGGAGCCGCGCGGCACCACTTCTCCTCACAAGTCCGGCGAGGCGCTGCACGATGACGTCAGCGCGCAGCGCGAGCCCGCGGCACGACGCACGCACGTACGTAAGCCACGCGCCGCGGCGCTCTCCCGCCTTCGACCTCAGGCTCGCACGCTGGGCACCAGCGCAGGCGCAGGAGGCGGGCCCTCGGCCGAGGGGAGCGGCGCAGGCGCAGGAGGCAGAGGCGCAGGAGGCGCAGGTGCGGAAGGCGGCGAAGCGGTGGCGGCGGTTGAAGCGCCCCTCCCAGAACAAGCGAGCCCAGCAGTGGCCTGACATGCCCCGGCGGTCCTGGCAGCCGCCCGCCCGAGCTCGCGGGGCCGCGGCCCAGGCATGAGCTGGCTCTTCCCGCTGAGCAAGAGCGGCGCGTCGTCCGCGGCCGGAGGCGCAGGCGGGCTCACCAGTCTCCAGCAGCAGAGGCAGCGGCTTATCGAGTCCCTGCGTGCAGCGCACGCCAGGTGAGGTCCGGCGCGGAGGCGGGGGCCGGCGGCATCTGAATTCGGACCTCTGCAGACCCCTGGGCTCCGACGGGGCAGCCTGGGCGCCCTGCCCCCGCACATCCTGAGTCGTCTCTCCCGCAGCATCGCCGAGATTGAGAAGGATGCGGAGTTCCGGCTGCCTTTTACGGTCAACAACGTCACCATAGCCATCAACATGTGAGTGTGGGGCGCCATGGGGGGGCCTCCCTGCCCCGAGTGGGTGTGGGGGCGGGGCCGAGGCCAGGCCGAGGGCGGGGTGGGGCGCTTTCAGCTCACAAGTTCACGGGAGGGGGCGGGGGCCGACGCTGACACTACAGAGGCCCGGCCCTGGGCCCCTCTGAAGGCAGGCCTGGTCAGGAGCACCCCGGAAGAGGGGGCCTTGGTCCCCACCCGGGCTTTCCCCAGGACAGGTGGCCCCGTTCAGCGGCCTCTCCTCTGCCCCCAGCTTCCTCCCTCCGCAGTTTCCCCAGGAGAAGCCCGTGATCAGCGTCTTCCCCCCCATCCGGCACCCTTTGATGGACAAGCATGGTGTGTACGTCACCTGCCCGCTGGTGAACAACGTAGGTGCAGCAGGCCGGGCCGCCGTGTTGCGGGGGGCTCCCTCCCTGTGCTTCTGAGGTCGCGGGGCTCTCTCGGGGCTCTCGTTCACCTTCAGGGGGTGGGCTGTGATCTGGAGTCTGCCGGCCTCCACTCAGCGGCCTGGCCATTGGGACCCTGCATCTTCTATCTGCCCCGGGGAGCTTGTCTTTGGGGTCCTGCCTTCTCCGAGGCCAGCCAGGAGGTGACAAGAGTAGGGGGGCAGGCTCTTGGCCACTAGCCTGTGGGGAGAAGGCCCCGGCCTGAGGGGCTGTGAGACAGTCTCTGGCACCCTGTGGGGTCTCCCAGGGGGCTTCCACACCCCCTGAAGCATTCCCATACATGCTTTCAGTTCACCATGCACTCAGACCTCGGGAAGATCGTTCAGAGCCTCCTGGATGAATTTTGGAAGAATCCTCCGATCTTGATCACTAGCTCGATATTTCCCCCGTGAGTATAAAGGCAGAAGATACTATGACGAAAAGCGGTAGGATACAGTGAAGTTGTTAGTCTATGCGTTCTGCTCTGGGTTATAGTACGTCTAGGCTGTAGACTAGGATGCCGGGCCTCCTATAGCCTTCTCTGTGCCGTAAAGCCCACCCTTCAGAGGCCTGGGGCCTGCCTCTAGTCCCAGGGCCTGAGTTCAGTGAGAAGCAGCAGGGCTCCACCCCTGGCTTCTTCTTACCTGCCTTGCTGGGCTACTGTGATGCCCATGGGCTTCTCTTTCTTGGTATGAATGGATACAGCACACTGAAGAGTCCTAGGTATTTAAGGGAGAGGACTCTTGTTGTTAGGGAAGTCTCACAGTAGGCTGCCTAGCCGGCTTCTGCATGTAAGGGAGTGATGGAAGGCCAGGCTTTTGCCACATACGAGGGCTCCAGGGCAGGCTGGCATGGCCCGTGTTGGCAGTGGGGATGCCAGGCTGCAGAGATGGAACTGTTCCATGTCTCTGCCCAGAAGCTGGGTCATGGCCTCCAGGCCCGTGCTTTGGGCAGCTCTGTTGCTTTTCCCCAGAAGGTCTCTGCCCAGTCTTTGTTTTGCGGGAGTCCAGTGGCTGGCATTTTTAGGCACAGCGCAGCTGCTCTCATCCCAGGCTCTGATCTGCTCGTGTCCTGCTTTCCCTCCAGCCTGAACCAAGCCCTGGTGAGGATGCCTCCTTATGCTGCTCAGGGTTTTCCGTTTCTTCCATTGTATTCTTCTCAAGAGGCAAACAGAGCCATGGCTTCCGTCCCTGTCGTGGACACCGTGCCTCCGGCCCCGAGTTACTCCACTCCCAAGCCTGCCACTCCCTCTGGCTTCCTCTCCAGCCTGCCTTTGCCCATTCCCACTGTGGATGCCCCGATGCCGGTAGGCATCCTGAGCTGCCTCTTGTCTTTGGGGATGTGCTGAGTGCCTGTGGTAGGGACGGGAGAGGCCAGAAGAGAAGCAGGACTGGAAGCCACTTCCAGAGCGCCCAGCTCAGTAGGCAGCAGGGCGTGTTTACGTGTTGGGCCCTGGCTCCACCTCCTAGAAGGAGGCTGCCATGTTTTGGGTCCTGCTGCTGCTTCAGAATCTGGGTGAGGGCCGGCCTGCTTCAGGGTCAGGTGTGGGGAGTGCTCCCTAGCCCTGCAGGGGGGTCAGCTGTGGGGGGGCGCTCCCTGGCCTGCGGTGTTCCTGCATGAGCATATGGCAGGTGGAGTGGAAAGGCTTCGCAGGGCTCAGTTCTCTAATCACATTGTCTTCTTCAGACAGGGCAGAATGGGTGTGGCTATAAGATGCCCGACATCCCTGAGGGGTTCCCAGAACTCGCAGAGCTCAGGTAAGCTCTGGATGGAGACGTGGCAGGTCTGTCCCAAGTGAGATTGGAGAAGTGGTCAGCGGCTACCTGTCAGGGCTTCCCAGGGGCCAGGCTCTCAGTCCCTGCTGCCCTGGAGCTCCCAGGCCAAAGGGGAGGAATAGGTGGGGGGCTGCCTCCTGAGGCTGGTCAAAGCCACGGCCTCCCATGGTGGTCTTTCCACCATATTAAGGCTGTATCTTCTCTGCAGCCATCACCAGTTTTTTTCACATCTGGGTGCCACTTCACAGTGTGCAGTCATTAAGTTCCATGGGTATGCCAGATACCAGACCAATAAAGATGAGGTCATCTGGAGGGGTATTTCTAGGGTGGCGTGGGTGCAGAGCAGCAGACCACCAGTTTGGCTGGGTTAGGGGAGTTGGTGCCATCCCACTGCGACACTGGCATGGGCTGAAAAGCCGTGACAGGCATTCAGGGCCAGACACGGAGCTCAGGCCACACCAGAGTCCTGGGAGTGATCTGGGGTTCTGTGCTGAAGGTCTGCCCTTGGATCGTCCCAGTGGGGGGGTGATGAGGGCTGTGCAGAGACCTGTTGTGGCCCCTGGGGGAGGAGGAGCAAGGAGGTAGTGCAGGTGATTCTGGGGGCAGAGATAGGAGGCTTGGGGAGAAGGGGGGGCCAGAGCACATACGTGTAGGTTTCCTTCTCAGAGGTAACGAATTGGACATGTCTATTAACCGTCAGATCTCTGTGGTGCCGGTTGTGGGTTAAGGCAAGCTAGTCCTTGTTCTTAAGGAGCTTCCACGCTAATGGGCTTACGCCAGAAACAGGAGTGAGGACCTGGCGGTGTTCTGGCGAGAGGTGCCAAGTGGAAGCATGGGGTTTTCCAGCAGTGGGGCAGCCCGGAGAGAGAGGAGAGCCTGCCTGGACTGCTCAGCTCACACAGAGGGCACAGGGCCAGGGCCACGCCTGGCCTGGAGGGGTGTTCCATGTCCAAGAAGAGCAGGGTTAGTGCTGGGGCCACTTTGAGGATGCCCTGGCACGTTCTAGGTCTCGAAGGCACATCACAGGAGGTTACAGAACACGTACTTTAAAGTGGTTTACTGTTCATCTGTTTGTGTTGTTGATTTTTAAAATTCCCTTCTAGCTAGAGTCTGCTTTTTTCGTCCACGAAGCTCAGTTTCCTCTTGTCTGGAGGAGGCCAGGGAGCGTGGGCTGGACCTGATGGGCCGGGGGAGGGCAGGAGCCAGGCCTGTTTGTCCTCCCCCACCCCAGCGATTCCATGAGGGTCCTTCTGAAGCTCGGCTGTGAAGGATGCTCTCCTTATGGTGGAAACGCAGTTAGTGGAATCCACGGGAGGAGCTGCCTCCAGTAAGGGGATACGTTTCCCGTTTATATCATCAGCCCGCAGTTCTTCCTGGGGCTTTGGGCAAGGTGATGGCGAGCTTCAGGCATGCAGAAATGTCTTGGGGAACCTCCAAGGTCCCCTGCACAGGGTGCCCTTGCCAGCAGGTGTCAGGACATAACCCAGCGCCCAAGATGTGCCAAGCTCCGGGGGGACTATTAGTACAGAGACAGGCAGCCCTTGCCCTCCGCGTCTGCATCTGTTCATGTGGCTTTTTCTAGGCTTTTCTGAGACTGGCCCCGGCTCCTTTCTCATAACACCCTAGCATTGTCATGGTCCTGCCATTCCTTAGGTGAGGGGCAGCCCTTTATTTCTAGTTCTTTGCCACTACAAAAAGAACTGATGTAACTGGTTTTTACACATACAGGTTCTTGTCCCTTTTTCAAAACTCTCTGGATTACAGACCCAGTGGCAGTGTTGCTGGGTTGAAAGGCGTACCCATCTTTAGAGCTCTTTGGGCGTTCTCCAGAATGGTTGGAGCAGTTCAAAACTCCAGTGTTACAGTTTTCCCACATCTTCCCCAGTGTTTATCCTTCGCCTGCTTTGTCACATTAGCTGATCTGACCCGTGTGAGGGGGTACCTCAGTTTTCTCCGATGATTAGTGATGGTATTTTTTCACGTGCATTGATAGCTTGGATTTTTTCCTCTGAAAATTGCCTGTTCCTGTCTTCTGACCATTTGTCAGCTGGGGAATGGCTGTGGAAGTAAGGCCTTGGAAAAGGTGGGGTGAAGAGGGAGGGCCTCCCAGGCGCAGAGGATAGAAGGCAGAAATGGGCCACAGAGTGGCCTGTGTGGGCGCTAGCGAGACCCCTAGTGTGGGTGGGCCACAGGCCTCTGTTCTGAGGAGACATGGGGGACAAAAGGAAGCGTGGGAGGTGTTACTTGGGGGTGTGCACGTGAGCATCAGCCTTCTGTAGGAGGCCTTGCTTTGCACTGACAGCCCTGTAGGGACTTGGGGGCTCTAAGAGGTGGAGGGAGATGGGGATAGGGAACGTTCTGGCCCGGGAGGCTTAAATCCCCCAGATTGACAGATGGAGAAGTGGAGGCCAAGGTTTCCTTGTGCCTTGCCTTGTTTGTGAGGAGATTGACACGGTTCGTGGTGCAAGACATCAGCCTGCACTAAGCGTCTGTTGGTGTCAGGGCCAGAGAAGGGCAGGATCAGCCCTTGTCTCCAGGGAGCTCCCACGTGTGGGGAAGATCTCTGCGGATCAGCTGGGTATTACAGAGGAGGGAAGGCCCTCTGGCATTAAGGGGCCTGGGAGGGTAGAGGCCAGTGAGACTCTCAGGAACCAGGAGGAGGGGGAAGGCCGGCCCTTAGGAGCCAGACTGGGGTCCTAGAGGTAACCAGGAGCGGCCAGTGTCACAGTGGGGGTGGTCTGGGCAGACTGGGTGGCCTGGGGGCTTGGGGTTTGTTACACACCAGTGTTGGTGTGGTCGTTGCTGGGGCTCTCCCTGATCCGTTGTGGCCTGCTATTACAGAGCTTGGATGTGTGACTGCAGCCTTGCAGCGCCGCCAGCCCCTGCCCCCCTCCCTCCTCGACCTTAAGATTCTGGGTCGCCCCTCCAACTGAGTGTGTGACTAGCTCCCCTGCTCTCTAATGAGTCCTTTGGCCCTGACTTGCTGCTGGCATCTTGTTAGCAACTCAGGCCATCTGTTTACCTCTGTCTTTGTTGGTGATGCATAGAAATACTGACAATTCTTACTTGTTTTATACATTTCAACTCTGTAGAAATTACTGTCTTGCAAGAAAAAAAAGCCTAGTCATTTTGATTCCCCTTTTTTGTGTTGATTCATACAGTGCCTACAATGTGAGCAGGTTACAGTTGTCTCCCTTGATTCTCACAAGTGCCCTACAAGGCTAGTGTACTCATGTGCATTAAATTCTTGTTTTACAGATGAGGAAAGTGAGGCCCATTGTGGTTATGTGACTCGTCCAAATTGGAACGAGACTCTTTCTAGTCTAACCCTGTCTGTGCCACCCAGCTGGGCCTTTATTGCTCAGAAACTTGGCTTTTGCTCTTTTCACTGACCCTCCAAGAAAAGCCCAGTACACACGGCAGCCCAGTTACGCATAGAGTGCTGGCTCCGAGATACTGTTTACCCTCTTAACGGGGTGTGTGTGTGTGTGTGTGTGTGTGTGTGTGTGTGTGTGTGTGTGAGAGTGTGTGTGTGTGAGTGTGTGTGAGTGTGTGTGAAAATAGGTGTTATTTTTTTTCATCAGAAGACTTTTTTTTTGTCTTGATAAAAGTTGGGTTGGGCTTTGTTTATTTGTTTATAATTTTTTCTAATATTGAGCCAACTCCATATCCAGCCTGGTAGTTTTCTTTTTTGGTTTCTTATTTAGGAAGCAGGACCATGTTTTTATTTTTTATTATTTTTTTTTTAAGCAATTGGGGTTAAGTAACTTGCTTAAGGTTACACGGCTAGTCATTATTTATGTGTGGGTGCTCATTTTCTGAGGCCAGATTCGATCTCAGGTCATCCCAACTCCGAGGCTGGCACTCTTACTGTGCCACCTAGCCGCCCCCCCATGTTTTTATTAAAAAGGAATTTGTTAGTAGTTTTATTTTCTGAATTTTGCCAATAGTTTGTGGAATAGTCAGATTAGTTTTGCTTTGTTCATTTGTTAGATTCCACCTGTGAGCATATCTGGTCCTGGGTGATTTCTGTGGCTAGTTAATTTGTGGCTTCTTGGATTTCTTTTCCTCTGATTGGGTCAAGGTTCTTATTTTTTGTTCTGTTCATTTGGCCATTTTATACTTTTATAAATATTCTTTTCGTTTATAGTGTCAGATTTTGCTTTTTAATTAAACTTTTTTGTTACATTTCATATTCTGAGCGTCTGCCTCGCCCCCTCCCCCCCAAAGAAGGCCCCCACAGATACGTTGAATCCATAGTGGGTGTTTTTATCAGTACTTCTCTGGAGGTGGAGGATGCTATTGTCCTCCTTCGTAGGCCCTTTATAGTTGATTCGAGTGTTCATAGTACTCAGCACAACTCAGATATTCCCGGTTATTCTTCAGACAGTGTTGTTGCTCCCACACCCATCATTCCCTTGGTTCTGCACCCTTCACTTCATCATTTCATGCATGTCTTGCCATGTTTTTCCAGAATCAGCCAGCTCATCCTTTCTCACAGCTTGGTCGTATCCCATCAGATACCAGAACTTGTTCAGCCATTCTCCCAAACTGACAGGCATTCATCCCCTCAGTTTCCAGTTCTTGGCCACCACCAAGGGAGCTGCTCTAAAAATATTTTTAAACGTACAGATCTTTTTCCCTGATCATCTTGGGAAGCAGACCTGCTAGTGGTTTTGCTGTGTCAAAGTGAACCAGAAAAGGCCACAGCCTACAAGGGCTAGGGTCTCCCCCAATATCCCAGGCCATCTCCAGGTGTCCTGAGGAATGTCTGCCCCTTGTACCCAGACGGCTCTGGAGAAAAAGGTGAGGCTGGTGATGTCGCCCAGCCCTCCATCCCTCAGATCCAGCTCAGCCTTGAGTCATGTCATCATTTCCCTGCCGCCATATGCAGGCTTCTTTGAGAGCAAAGGACAAACACAACAGCAGCTCTTTGGATATAACTCCAGATTGCTCCCCATTAACCAGCGTGCTTAGTTCACAGTTCCACTAGTCCTGTGCTAATGCCCGGATTTGTCTACATCCCTCCCAACATTTACTATTTTCCCCTACTGTCTAATCAGTAATGATTTAGACCATTTTGTCTATATGGTCTTAGACCATATTTTTTTTATTTCTTTGCTGAAAAAACTGCTTGTTTGTGAACTTTGGCCTTTTATCATTTGGGGCATGACTATGTTCTTATAAACCTGACAGATTCCGTGTTTGAGATAGGAGAACTTCATCTGAGAAACTGTCTATAAGATACCTCTTCCCCCCCCGATTTTCTGCTTTCTTTGACTGTGACTACATTGGTTTTATTTGTATAAAACTTCTTAATAATGTTCTTTATCTCTTGTTTATTCATAAATTCTTTTCCTATCCATAAGTCTATAGAAGGTGTTCCTTGTTTTTTTAGTTTTTTCTTCACTATCAATTTTATTGGTTTATAATTCAACAACTAGGCTCATAATTTCTTTCATTTATTCATTTATCATTTCTCATTTTTCCTTTTTTGATACTTTAGTTTAACTTTTTTAAAAAAAATGAAAGTAGTTTATCTTTTCTCTTGATCCCCCCCCCCCCCCCGGCCGAAAAACATCTTCCAGGCATATCTATTAATGTATTTTTTTCAGTGCTTTAATTTTTTTATTTTGTATATATGTGTATGTGCATGTATGTATACATATGTATACATATTCTATATAATTTTTATATCGTATTGATATGTAAATATTAGTCTTTCAGTGTTAATCTATTCTTTGATTTTCAGAATTTCTCTTTTGGTTTTCTGGTTGGCTTTTTCTTTCTTTAACAACTCTTCACTGAATGTGAGTTTTCTTGCATTGTAGTCAGTAAAGGCTACATTTAATTTTGGTTTTCTATATTTGTGTGGCTCTTATACCTTAAGAGATGGCTATCGTAAAGGTGCACATTCTTGTCTCTTCTTGGATTCTGTGACCCTTGGTCTTTCTTGGGGGCCTCACCTTAGAGGGCTGGGCAGGGCTGCTTCCCTCTGCTCTGCTGGTCCTTCCAAGGGAGGGCTGGACTGCCTTGGTTCCACTGCACCAGCCCAGAGCCAGTTTTGGGAAGGACATGTGGTCCGGTCTGGCCGGACCTAAAGGGGCCTGAAGGAGAGTGAGGACTAAGAAGGAACCAGAGGTGTAGGGGAGAGGCTGGGTTGAGAAGGGCCTTTGGTGCTAAGTAGATGGGACTCCGTGTGACCCCCCACAGATCAGAGTGCCTCTGTGGCATCGCTGGCAGACCTGGACTTGAGGAAGATAACCTTGTAGGGGAGGATTTTGAGGAAGGGAGCCCAGGCTGTCATGACAGGCCCCCAAGAAGGGAAGGCAATGCCCTCAGTAGATGGCAGGGGCGTGTGGAGCCTGGGGTGGCTGTAGGACTGCAGTTGGCATTTGGTGGTGTGCGGCCAGAGTTTAGGAGAGAGACTAGGCCTGGCCATGGCCACCATGGTAAGACAAAGGGTCTGCAGTGAAGGCAGCCCTGGGTAGAGCCTTGGGGGACCCCTGTGGTTGGGGAGCAGCGGGAGAGACCCCAGAGGAGAGAGGGCTGGGGACGGCGACCGTGGCAGCTCTCACCCGTCTGCTCTCCCTGTGCTCCCAGCGTGTCGCAGCTGACGGACATGAATGAGCGAGAGGACGTGTTCCTGGAGAAGTTCTTGAGCCTGCCCCAGCTGCAGCAGGTGGTCACTGACAAGGACGGCTTGGTGAGGAGCATTGAGGAGCTCGCCCGTAAGTCTGGCCCCCTGCGCCCCATGTGCCGTGCATGCTTGGGGCCACCCTGACATGGCCTTGGTTTGCAGGGAAGAACCTCGTCCTGGAACCCAGCCTGGAAGCCAAGAGGCAGACGGTGCTCAGCAAGGTCAGTGTGTGGGCTGGGAGGACCCAGGGTGGGGGTGGGGGTGGGGGTGGGGGGGGCAGAAAGGCCTGACGGGCTCTCTCTGCTCTTCCTCAGTATGAGCTGCTCACCCAGATGAAGGCGGGCTTTGAGAAGAAGATGCAGAGACAGCACGAGCTTAATGAGGTAGGCGCCATCTCTGTGTCCTCCTGCTGGGGGGTGGCCCAAGGGCCCCTGGGCTCGTGGGGTCTGGGTCTGAATGAAGCAGGCCCATCCAGGGCCCCAGCTGGCCTTGGCCATCCCTGAACTCACAGGCCGTCAGCCTGTGTCTGCTTTGTGTTGGGTTTGGCCGCAAACCTGGGCGTTCTCTGTCTTGTCAGCCCCTCAGGCTCATGCCCTTGCTGGCCCACCCTGTGGGAGCACACCTCAGGCTGGGTCCTGGACCATTCTCGTCTCTATGTGTGCCCTCCAGGGGTCAGCTGGCATGTCTGTGCCACTGATAGTGTATGCATTCCAGCCGCAGTGTCCAGATGGTCCTTGGCCTCCTCTGCCTGGCCCCCTCCCACATCTTCACCAGCCTTGGACAGGGAAGGACCAGCAGCCGGCGTAGCCTGGGACTCTGTCCCACCTGGCAAGGCCAGGGAGGGGTTTCTTGACTCACACACTCATGTTTCTAAGTGTTTTCCTATCTGTTTGCCCAGCTCCTTGGCACCCGTAATGCCCCCCTCGAGGTTGCGCCTGCCTCACTCCCCAGGGGTTGTGGTTCTTCCCAGAAGGCTGGCTCTTTGGTGGAAGTGCACGGACCCACTGCACAAGGAAGGGCCTGTAGCGACTGCCACTGTCTATCTACTTGACTCTGGGTGACCCAGACCTTTCAGAGGGGAACGTGTGCTTTTAGCAAGCACAGAAAGGAGACGAGGGGGCCTGGGTTTGGAGAGTCAGCAGCATCATGCGTGTGGGGAGCTCTGGCGATGGGCTCAGCATGAGCCTGGCAGAAGGCGCCTCTTCTCCTGACACCCCTGATGCCGTTGTCTCTTTCAGAGCTGCAGCGCCAGTGCCCTCCAGGCCCGGCTGAAGGTGGCGGCCCACGAGGCCGAGGAGGAGTCGGATGCACTCGCAGAGGACTTCCTCGAGGGGAAGATGGAGATAGAGGACTTCCTCAGCAGCTTCATGGAAAAGAGAACTGTACGTAGGGGCATGCTAGCGTGCCCCGTGGCCCAGCCGCCTGGGGGACAGGAGCCATGCCCTGCTGGTGGGTAGAAGGGGAGTCCCGCCTGGTGTGACGCCCCAGCCCCCCTCAACCGCAGAGGAAAGCAGGGGCTTTTCCTTGCCCTTTCTGGCTGTGGAGGGTTTGTGACCAGACAGACAAGGCGCGGAGGGAGGTAGGGCCCAGAGGCGCATGTGGGGCTTCTCCAGCACTAGGGGGAGGGTCGCGCCCCTTGGAGGTGCTGGGACGACGACAATCTTCTCTGTATCCCCCTAGATCTGTCATTGTCGCAGAGCCAGAGAGGAGAAGCTTCAGCAGGCAATAGCCGCCCACACCCACTTCCACACTCCCCTCTAGGTAAGTGTTCTCCCCTTGGGCCGGCCTCCCGGGGCGCCTGCAGCTCCCCTGGCTTCTTCCCTCTGCTTAGTTCCCTCCTCACACTTGGATGACAGGACAGCCCCTGGCCAGGCTCCTCTCCTGCTGAGACCTGGTCCACCCGGACTCACCTAGGTGCACCGGGGGCCCTCACCCACCAGACGAGGCTTCACTGTCTGGGCTGTGGCTGAGGGCGAGCCAACCACCTTGTCTGAACTGTCATTAAGTACATTTTAGGGCTTTCTCATTACAGATTTTCCTGAACACATGAACTGCCAAGAGAAGAATGAACAGTCCCAATTAAGCGCATTTTAAATAGATGTGATTTCATCCTAATGGCTGTATTGTGTGGTAGAGATTAACTGTATCCATTGAGTAGAGCTGGGCCTGATTTTCTACAAATTAGGATGCCTTTTATTATCTTTGTTTGAGAAATCCTTTTGCATTCTTTGCACTAAAAATATCCTTTGTATTTATTGTTGATAAAGTCTTTTACCATATTTAAGTTTCTGCTGCTATTCCCTGATTATTAGAAATTAAATACCTATGCATGTAATTTTGGATAAATTCAAGTATTTTATAAATTCATATTCTTTTAAATTCATATTTTTAACTGAAATGGACTGGTTTATTTATAAAGAGTCTTGGGGGTTTTTTTGGTTTTTTTTTCTCCTGCTACCTTTTTTTTTTTAAGTTACTATTTGGGGTAGTGGTCATAAAAATACCACATTCCCTTTATCTTTCAGGGAAAATCGTGTTCCTAAGTGACCATACCAATATGTCGAGCTTTAGTCAGCATAAAGCCCTCCAGTAGGTCTTTGTGGTATGGTGGTGACCAGTTTAGGGCCTAAGCTCCAGTGGTCCCCACAGGAGTCTCCACAGCCTGGCCCTGGGCTAGTAGGAGCACTGACCCTCAGCCCTCCAAGGAGCCGCCTTCTCCCCAGAAGGCTGGCCACCCTCCAGGCCCTGGCTTTGTCTTTGTGTTGGAGCATTTGGCCACAGCTGCACTGACAAGGAAGATGCATGTGGCCAGAGGAGACCTGTGCCTGAAATCACTGAGCAATTCCGAGGCCAGCATCTGCTTTGCAGTTATACTAGTTTGATGTTTTCCATGACCACTGTGTCCAGAAGGACAAGGCCTCCCACACAAAGCCATCCTGTAGGACTGGCCATGCTAGGTTGTTTGGAAATGGATCATCTAAATGACTCGTTACGGGGGGGTAATGGAAAAAAAAAAAAACTGGGTCTGTGTTCTGGCTGTGCAGGGGAAGACAAGCCAAACATTTTTTCCTTAACCATGGTTGTCAATGAGTTTTCTCTCTGATTGGAGATCAAGTGTGGGGTGGTGAAAACACTACTGGATTTGAAGCCAGAGCTAGCTTCTTCCACAGCTCTGCCACAGCCTCACTGGGTGACCTTGGGTCTGGCCTGTAGGAGGCATCGGGGCCTCTGGGAGGATGTACCAGTATGTGTGAGATGAGAGGTGGGCTCTCTGTGATCTCACAGACAAATAAAGATCATTTATACTTTTCTTGTAAAGGTTGACTAGATGCATTGTTACCTTTTGTCATTATAAACCCTGGCATACTTTGAACTGTTCCTTTTTGTGGAAGAAGTCGGGCATCTTGGTAAGTGTGTCAAGTCAGCCAGAACCTGCAGTGAGGTGTGAGGCTTGGGCTGGCGAGGCAATGGCCAGACCTGGGCCCTCATCCACGAGGCCAGTGAAGGAGCTCAGCAAGGTTCCAGAAGAATCGGGGCCACAGGGCCTGCAGTCAGCTCTCATGAGCCTTGTGCTCATCCCAGGGGGCAGGACCAGGACCGGCGTGAGCGGTGCCCAGAAGCCAGCTGAGGCTTGGCATCAGGAAAATTGTCCTGAAGGGAATGGGGCTGCCAGGGTGGTGACAAGCTCCCCTCCCTTGCTGCAGACAGTCTGGATGAGGGATGAGAAAGAGGAAATGCTGTACAGGCCCAGGTGGCCCTTTGGCCTCCGAGGTCTTAATTCTGAGATTCCTACATTAGCTGAGCTTCAGAAGGTGGGCAGGGAAAACCTGGGTGGTGGTCACTGGAATCATCCCCAATGGTCAGAGCAAGGCTGCTGTGTCAGACCAAGCCTCTGGCTGGTCAGGTTTATTGGAGGCTAATTATAACAGGAGCCAATTGACAGTGATTTTGCAATCATAGCCCTCTAGCAGTAGCGAAATCAAACATCCCATTGTGCAGTGAATTCCTTTTCTATACATTGTTATTTATCGAGTCCTAATTCTGCAGCTTGATACCACCAGTATTCACTGTAGAGTTAAACTTTTTTAATCCTGTGGGTAGAAGAGGCCTACAGGTTCTTGGCCACTGTTGTGCATGTTCATAATAAATCATGGAAGGTACAAATTGGACGTGGTGGCTCGGGTTAGGGATGTCAGTATTTAAGCAGCCCCTGCACCTCTTGTCACCCTATAGATCAGATCTGTATTGGGATTAAAGGCACATTGTTTGCAATTCTGTTACCTTTTTCAGATTAAAACTAGAAGGGTTAGGGAAGCTTTGCCGCATAAAGAGCCAGAGAAGCTGGCCATCCTGCTTTGGCCAGTGCCCTTGAAGCAGAGGGGAAATACTAGGCTGGTGGTCCAAGGGGAATGAGGCCTGGTGCTTCCTTCAGGCACCTCAGGAGGAGCCAGACAACTAAAGGACAGTGTGGGTGCTAGGAAGATTTCCTAAGCACAAAGTGGGGACTCCCTGAGTGTCCACCAGAAGGGATCCTATGAACAGGGCATGTCCTTGGGAGCAGAGGTCTGAGAAGGTGTTCTCCCCTGCAGGTCTGTCAGGGCCACTTGGAAAGTTAAATGCAATGGTCAGTAAAATGATTCTGTCAGCCGGAATACGCCCCAACTGCCGGCAGCCGTCTCTCTGTCTCCCTCTGGCCAGCCTTCATTTTGTTCGTGTTCTGTCTCACCACTGGAGCTCTGAGAATTATGGGGAAATTCTGCAATCAAGGAGAACACTCTTGAGGAAGACTTTTCTGGGCCCCTGTCCCTCCTCTGTGCCCTTCCATCCTTCACACAAGACCATTGACTTGTCCTAGGTTTTCTGGCATGAATAATTCTGCTTCCTGGCTGACAATGAGGCCGAGACACCTTTTTAGCACCTTTGCTTTGAGTGGCTGCACTCACTAATCCCATCCTTACATCGCTGGTATCACTGGCTTCTCTGGAGCACTGTGCTGTTGACATTGCAGTTTCTGGCCGCTACCTGGCTTTTGGACTTTTATCCCGGAAAAATCAATCTGAAGTCTGCAGTGTCGATGGAAGCAGACAGTGCAACCTTGTTGAGAAACTCTCAAAGTACCAAAGTTTTGGGAGTGAGTAAAATCTGTGTTAGCAGATTCCAAGAGTGAATGCATTAAGAGTGGGCCTGGCTGGCCAAATTCCTGCTGGTGAGAGTCATGGCTGCTGGACTGAGGAAGAGTGGCCACCTCCCTCAGAAGAGGTGCTCCTTGACCTGCCAGGAATATCCCCACTCCTGGGGTCGAGAGTGAAGCTGTATGTCGGCCAGAGCTTTCAATGCTTCCATTTAAAAGAACCTGCATCTCAAGGATTTATTGTAGAGTACTTTTTATTGGCACAGAATGCATACTACATATATAACAAGACAAACACTGAAGTCAACCAAAACTCCACCCACTTTCACACGTGGGAACCAAGCAGGCTTACATTCACTTGGCTTAATGGGAACAGGATCCATCTGCCTGTAAATACTGTCTTGTGATTCCTGACCCAGCACTCAGCACCATCTTAGTTAATGCCCTATTTAGAATATTTCTGGATCATCACCATCGCTCTTCAGCTTTCAGGTTTGACTTTAGGAACGTGACCCGCCCTGTTTGTTTACTTCCCTTTTTGAAGATTCCTTTTATACAGAAGTCAGAAATAGTGGAATATATTTTTAAGATGAAATTTAAAACAAGCACACCCAAATGAAACCAAACAATAGGTCACTCACTAGTTAGCATTATAACTACCCAAACTGTCTAATTTTACTGTA
>WOXC01001068.1:0-57170 GCA_011680675.1 Gymnobelideus leadbeateri
GGTGCTCATTTTCTGAAGCGGGATCTGATCTCGGGTCATCCCAACTCCGAGGCCGGCGCTCTTACTCACTGCACCACCTAGCTACCCCTTTAGGGCAATTGGGGTTAAGTAACTTGCCCAAGGTTACACGGCTAGGTTTTTGTTTGTGCGGATTAAGTGTCGGAGGCCGGCTCCGAACTCAGGTCCTTCTGATTCCAGGGCCGGCGCTCTATTCACTGCGCCACCTAGCCGCCCCGACCCCAAGTTTTATATCCAGGACTTGACTCTCTTCCTTATGGGCTGAAGGTCCAGGAGCATATATAACAGTAGCAAAGTAACTCATTTACACAGTAAATGGTAACTGACAACAAAGAAAAAACAGAGCTGCTCCATTCTTGTTTGCTTTTTCTTATGCCAAAAAGAATGTCCCTTGCAGTGGAAATGCTAGAGCAAAAAGTGATTGCCAAGATTTGATTCTCCAAGATAAATCAGAAGAAAATCAAACGGCACCTAGCTGCCTTCTATGAATTCAAGTTACCTAGTCCAATGAACTATATCCTTTGGTAATGAAAGAACTGGCATATTTGATTGCTAAGTCAGAATGAGTGATTTTGGAAAGATGATGGAAGATTGGAGAGATGCCAAAGGACAAGAGAATACATATTCTAACTTCTAGAAAAAGGAAGGGAAGAGAATCTGAAAACTATAGCACAGTGAGTTTGTCTTCAGTTCCTAGTGAAGTTCTGTAATGGATCATTAAAGAAGTTGTTAGGAATATCTCTAGCAACATCTTGAAAAGGAAGTTGTGATTATGAAGAGTCAGCACAGCTTCCTTGTTAGATTTTCTCTGAGCGGTGAAGGAAATCAAGAAATGCTATACACAGTTTATTTAGATTTGAACAAAGCATTTTGTAAAGTATTACATCATATCCATGTGAGGAAGATGGAGAATTGTGGGATAGATGACAATATTTCAGACCTATTTCAATGGCTGGATTCAAAGGGTCATGAATGGTTCACTATCAACTTCATACGAAATCTCCAGTAAAAAAATCAGGAGCTTTTGCTGACTCTAGTGCCATACAATATTTTTATTAATGACCTCAATTAGCAAGGAGATGGTATGATTATCAAGTTTGAAGGTGACACAAAGGACATAGGGTTAAGTGGAGACATGAAATAGTTAACACTGTATGACAAATTGTGGATCCTAAAGATATTTGTTAGGTTAGAACATGGGGTAGGAATCTAATAAGATGAAATTTAATTGAGATAAATTTAGTCTTGTATGGATTTAAAAGATCAGCTTCACAAATACAAAATAAGGGAGGGATGGTAAGACAAAATTTTTTCTAAAAAAGATTTTGGGCTTTTAGTGAATTGCAAGCTTGATATAAATTAGTATTGTCATATAACAATCAAAAAAGCAGTCATTGTGGGCTGCATTAAGAGAATCATAACGGGGCAGCTAGGTGGCACAGTGAATAGAGCGCCGGCCCTGGAGTCAGAAGGACCTGAGTTCGGAGCCGGCCTCCGACACTTAATCCGCACAAACAAAAACCTAGCCGTGTAACCTCGGGCAAGTTACTTAACCCCAATTGCCCTAAAGGGGTGGCTGGGTGGTGCAGTGAGTAAGAGCGCTGGCCTCGGAGTTGGGATGACCCGAGATCAGATCCGACCTCAGAAAATGAGCACCCACTCATAAATAATGACTAGCCGTGTAACCTTGAGCAAGTTACTTAACCCCAATTGCTTTAAAAAAAAAAGAGAGAATCATAACTCCTAGAAATAAAGTGGTGATAGTTCTGCTCTATTCTTCTCTAGTCATACCAAATTTGAAAAATCATGTTCAATTTTGTATACTGATAAAGCTGGACCATGTCTAGGGAAGGCAGCTAGGATGGGGAACAGTCTTGAATTCAAGTCACCTAGGAACTTGCCCAAAGAAGTGGGAATGATTTGACATACACAGAAGAGGATGCTGGAGGGGATAGCTATTTTCAAACATTTGAAGGACTCTCACATACAAAAGGATTTAGATTTATTTTAACCAAGAACCAGGAGAAATGAGTCGAATTTGAAAAAAATTAAAATGCAAATTTAGTATTGGAATCCAAGAAAACATTTCATAACAATTAGGTCTGGCCAGAAAAAAAATATACTACTTCAGGAGATGTTGGGTTCCCCTCCGTTGGAGGTCTTCAAGAAAATGATGATGACTGTTGGATGTTATACTGAGGATTCCTTTTAAAGTATGCTTGGGAAACTACTAAAGTCCTTTTGACTCTAAAACATCATGTGGTTCAAAGAATTGAGGTCACTTGTCCAAAGTCACATAGATATCTGAAGCATGATTCAAGTCTAATTTTCTATTCACTATACCACATTATATACTATATGCTACATTGGTCAATAGTCATATGCTGTCTGTTGGATTACAATCAATTCTCAGTGATTGTAATTCTCAGCACTTTCTTCTCCCTTTTCTGCCCTTTCCCATTCACTATGGAAACTATTGTACCTTATCTGTCTTATCATAGCCAATCAATTTATCATCTAGTGATTGACTTGCTGGAGATGTTTCATCCTCTAGTTATATAACATGTCCATTCCCAGGGAGCATTACTAAGAGTTCCCACTGGAAAGTTTTGGAAACTCTGAGGACAAGGTGACTCATTGTTCAGATCTTTAAGAAAGATGAACTTCCTGACTAAACAGGAAGCAAAAAGTATCACATTGGGGGCCAGTGCTGAAAGGACTTTTTAATGCTTTAGCATGACGTAATGGACCCTGAGACAGGAGCAAGATGCCAAGGTGCTACATCAGATAAAAGATGGAGCTTCTAGCTAGTGAGATTCTTTCCCAGACAACAAGATGTGACTGCCACTGAGGGATGAGGAGATACAGGGCCTCCTTCCAATCCCAGGGCCATGGAGATGCTGCCTACTTATCACTGATGGCCAGGGGACTTCAATCCCAGCTCCCTTTGTCTTCCTTTCTGTCTTTCCTCTTTATTTAGCAGGAATGCAGTGTCAGCAGGGACTGGACCAAGAGCAGGAAAGTGGGATTAATGACAGCAACGACCAGGGTGACTGTGGTTGTAGCAGCAATAGGGAAAGACTGGCAACAAGGATGGAATTCCCATCAGAGAAAGAGGTTGCTGGAAAGAAGATCCTTGGGGTTTTATCAAATTGTGCTCAAAGTGAAATGGAAGCTTACTGCTCTCGGTTGGCAAAAACTGTTGATGTCCCTCCTAGACTTACGTCCTTTCAGATTGCATCAGGGACATGTTGGGATGTCCTGGGCTAGACCTGACTCATACCAGTTCTATGGTTCAAGTTTGGGTTTAAAACAAAATGAGACTTGTGGGCAATATATGATTTAACAAAAGGAGCTTTAGAATGGAAAGAATTTGTATTTAGGCAATCAGGATGTTATGTCAATGGCTCATTGCCTTTTAGGGGAAAAGTAACCAAGCCTGTGTGGCTGGGACCTCAGTAGATGTGGCATCATATGGTAAAGGAGAGGTCAGAAGACTCAAATATGCCTGAGGCAAGCATTCGTAAAAATTAAAATGCTATCTAAACATGAGTCTTTTCTGTCATTGGTGGTGGTAGTAGGCTGTGGTGGTGACAATGAGCATAGATGGGTAGGAGGATGGTGGTGCTATCAATTAACAGGAAAAAAAGAGAGGGGCAGAAACTAGTTTAATTGAATTGAATTGAATTTTTTAGTGAAAATGATGACATCAGTTTTGGATCTGTTGAATCTGAGGTCCTGGCAGATTTCCAGGTGACTCTATTTAGCAGATAATTTTCCAATTAAGGCCAAGAGTTCCTTCCAATAAAAGACAAGAGTTCTGGAGAGAGATGACAAATTGAAATATATATTTGGGGAAGATTTGTTAAATTGAATTAATTCGGGATCATAGAGCTGATAATAAAAACCTCAAGAACAAATGAAACCACCAGAGTGGGGAAGAGAAGAGTGAAGAGGACAAAAACCACAGATGTTAATGTGATCAGAGGAGGATAAAGTAGCTACCTCTGAGGTCAGCTAATACGTGGGCATTTCTGTCCTGCCTGAGGAGTATTGCTTCTTTGGGTTCCCTTTTATACCGACAGGGTTTTCCATTCAACTGCATTCAGAGTCTGGACAAAGAATCTGCCATTTGGTGAGCCATTAAAGATAGAAGATTCCCTTTTCCTCATTACCTCCTAGCAACCACCAAAGAACAGGTCACCAATGGAGATGCTCCTTGTTGAATCTCCCTCTCACTATTGCTACCAACAGAGCATAAAGAACTGGTAGGCAAGGAAGTGTGACAACACTCTAGGAAGTTATGTAGTCATTTTCATGCTTTGTCCTGATGGTGGAACATAATGTCATTATTTCCTTCCCAGTCACTATATCGGGTCTTATTTTTTTTATTCCATTGTTTAATTGAATCTGACTCTTAATGACCCCAATTTTGAGTTTTCTGGCAAAGATATTGGAACGGTTTGCCATTTCCTTCTCCAGCTCATTTTATAGTTGAGGAAACTGAGGCAAATAGGGTTCAGTGAGTTGCCAAGGGTCATACAGCTAGCAAATGTCTGAGACCAGATTTGAACTCAAGAAAATGAATCTTTCTGACTTCAGGTCCTCTATCATCCTAGCAAAACAGCTTTTCAGTTAAGGTTTAGGTATCGGTGTACTAGGCCCATTGTTGTTTAATTTTAAAATATAGATAAGTACTCAGAAAGCAAAATCCTTTAGGTTGAACTCTGAAATCGAAATAGGAAGTGGAAGGAGATCATATTTTATTCCACTGGGAAAGTTGTAGACCCCAGCATACTTGTGAGTATTAGAAACACATTTATTTCAGCAAGTGGCTATATTGTGTAATACTAGCTATATATGAATAAAAGCACAGAACCACTGGTCTAAGAAAGTTATAATTTGGGGTGGGAAGATCAGTGCTTACCAAAAAAAGACAAAACAAACTAAAAAAGACTAAACTGGTCTTCTGATGTACCATATGTTCACAAAATTAAATTAAAAATAAAGACCTCATGGATTGAAGAAACGGTGTTTTCCTGCATATGTGATGCTGCTTTTGAGAGTGTTAATGTGTTCATAAACATGACTATACATTCATGACTTGATAGGTATTTTTCTTACTGTATATGTTAAAACTGTGGCTTCTGTGCCATCTTACACAGGGCTGGGAGGCCATCTCCAGTCGGCCTGATCTACGTCTGGTCATTGGACCCAAATGACTGGAGGAGAAAGTGAGGCGGGTATCTTTGTACAGCACTGCCTCACTTAAATCCAATTCACTTGTAAGTCATGGCATCAAGTTCCTGATGTCATGGTCCTCTTCAAGAACAAAAGACAAACAACAACAACACAAGGCTAAGGAGACTGTATGACACTGTATGTGAAGGCCAAGAAACTTGAGTTCCCATCTTCTCTCTCTAATTGGGTGATCTTTGAGAATTCTCTCCAGATCTCAGTTGCCTCATCTAAAAAATGAAGATAAGAAGATCTTACCTGTATGAAGATGGTGAATGCCAATTGATCTTTGGGGCAAGTTATTTTTTATTTTTTTTCTTAGAGGTTTTGATTGTTGAGTTGGGTTGTTTTTTATATACATATATTTGTGTGTGTGTGTGTGTGTGTGTGTGTGTGTGTGTGTGTGTGTGTGTGTGTGTAAAGAGGTAGTTCTTAAGGGAAGAAACCCAGACTATCTTTTGCCCTATTAAAAATATTCCAGATCATAATTAGAGAAATGAAAATTAAAGAAATTCTGAGATCTTACCTCACACCCATCAGATTGACAAAGATGACCCCCCCCCAAAAAAGAATATTATAAAAGTTGGTGGAGAAGATGTTTTAGAAAAACCAAATTGATGCATTATTTGTGGAGTTGTGGATGGATCTAACCATCCTGGAAAGCAATTTATAATAGGTAATTAACGCTTACTGACTAACTGATAGGGAAAATAATTTCAATGCTGAATAAGAATAGGAATAATGCCTAGGGGGGTCATTTGGGATTTGCTTGGAGGGCAGAGGTGGTTTGGGGCTTGTTCTTTTTTTACAGGAGTGAAGTCACATGTGGGTCCTTTTAGCTTCTAACTTTAGTGATCACTCAAAATATAAAAGACTAAACAAACAAATGTTAGCCCTGGTTGTGGGTTTGGGGATCATTTCTCAAAATTTTAAATTTTAAAATATCAATTTTACTTTATGCTTAGAAAGATATTTCAAAGAAACATAGAACTGAATTTTATAACCAGAATGTATAATTCGCATGTATTACTGGTTCTGAGGTCATGAATAGTTTATGTAAAATAAAACAGTCAGTAATGATGCCTGGTATTTATATAATGCTTTAAGATTTGCAGACTGTTGCATGTAGAACAGACCAGGCCATGAGGAGTCTTCCTGACTCCTTCCCAGATTCCAGATCCATCTTTTGACCTGGTTACAGGTTGTTCATACCTCCTTGATGAACAGTGAATTATAGTCCCTTCCAGTAAAATGGGAAAACACTGAGCCATGCTATCTTCCCTGCTACTGGACCCTCCAATCTCCCAAGCAAGGTCATCCATTAGGTTACTGAGCCCTAAGGACTCCCAGGCCTTTCCATCTTCCAATGTTTATTGTCTTTCAGAATTAGCATATGAACTCCTTGGGGAAAAAAAAAACTTCTAGCTCTCCCCACCATTGGTATCCTTAGCATTTAGCTTCAAAATTGGCACAATGGCACTCTCCCCCCTGGCCCTCACTGCCTGAAAGTTGAAGGTACATTAGATTTCATTCCTCCCCCAGGGTTCTCTGGGACTCTTAAGAGGATTTGAGACGTTTCTGTTCTCTGCCACTGACTCTAGGCCCACTGATGATGTTCTCCCCGAGTGTGGGGGGGACTCCCTGCACTCCAGTTCCCTTTAGACATTTAACAGTCAGATTAGGTTTTACAAAGGAATATTCACTTAAAAAGGAATAGTCACAAATATAAAAACTTACTGCCCCAACACATTGGGTATAATTTCCTTTCCTTTTGCACCATCTCAGTCTCTGGGGAGGAGGAGAGGACTAGTTCTACAGTTTAGCTCAGTTCCGGTATAACAAAGTCCGAGTTCCGAGTCCAAAATCCTCTTTGAGTTTGATGCCCAGGCACCCTGAGTTTTTAGGGCTGCTCTGCTGGGTGGGCTGGCTAGATGCAACATCTGGCCTGGAATCCTTGGCTCCAAGGTCAGCCTGACTCAGGCCACCCTCTGCACCTGAAACCGAGAGACCAAACAACACAGAACAAACACAAACATTCCCAGGCACATTTCTCAGAGCCAAGGTAAAAGAGGGAGAGAAGGAAAAGGAAGCTTTCCTTCTTACTTTCCTTCTTACTAGTTTGGTGAATGGAACCTGTGCTGTGAGTGAATTGGAGACAGCCAGAAAGAGAACAGGAATTACTCAGTCACAAATAGTGAGAGACTGCCCTGGTCTGGCCACTTTTAAAGTAAAAGACTCCCTGGCCTTGCAGCCAATGCTTCCCCTGCACATGTGAGAGGGAATACAGAGGCCTCCATGTTAGGTGATCTGGTGTGCCCAGACAAGCCTCTTTACATAAGTACAGAATAAATGATTTTTCATTCATTCATTCAGTTATTCATAATCTCATTTGATTTCACAGAAACTCTATGGGGTGGGTCCTGTTATTATACTTAAGGCTGAGAGATGGAAGGAAGTATCTGGGACAGAATTCCAATCCAAGATTCTCCTAACTCCAAGGCTAGAGCTTCATGTCACAATGCTTCTGAATTAAATTTCAGGCAATTCAGTTCTTTAAGCATGATTTGGGGAAACAAAGGAAAAATGATGAAAGTCCTGAGCTGCAAGGAGACTACATTCTACAGTGGGAATCAAGAATAGGGAAATGACATGCATGTAAAAAATTGTATATACGAGAAATGGAGTGCTGAGGGCAAAGGACAGATCCAGAAAATGGATTTTAAAATATGTGTCTTTATCTTTCCCCCTGAAAAAGCCATTTCTCCTAGGTTCTTCGTTGACTTCCACAAGAGCTTGATTAATTAAAAAAAAAACATTTATTAAGCAGCCACTGTGTGCCAAGGTGCTAATTGTTGGGAAGACCAAGATAAAAGCAAAATAGTACTGGAGAGAAATAACATATACATAAATCATTGCATAGTAATTTGGGAAATGAGCAGAGCATTCACAGTTAGGAAATCAGGACTAGGGGTGGCACTCTCACTGAGCTTTGAAGGCAGCTAGGACTTCTAAGAGGTAGAACATTCCAACAACCTATGCAAAAACATGGAGGTGGGAACTGATTGTTGTGGTTGTTGTTGTTGTTTGTCCTTCCTTCTTGAAGATGACCATGATATATCAGGTAGGTGATGCCATGACATACAAGTGAACTGGATTTAAGTGAGGGAGGGCTGTGCAAAGTCACCAGATTCATTTTCTCCTCCAGAGTCGTCTGGGTCCAGTGGCCAGCTACAGATCAGGACAACTGGAGATGGCCCAGAATGCAATGGGGAACTTTGGCCCTTTCAAGCTAAGGAGAGAAAATGGAATATGATGATTGGAGACAATTAAGTATACCTGTTTGCTTGGAATCTAGAAAGCATGAGGGGAAATAATGCATAATTGGACTGGTAAGATTGGGTTTTATCCTAGACACAATAGGAGGACACTGAAAGCCTTTAAACCAGAGAGTGATATGTTCATAACTAAAGTTTAGGAATAACACTTTGTCAGTTGAATGGCTGGCGAAGAAAGAGATTGGATTCAAGGAGATTAATTAGGAGTCGGTCCAGATGAGAAGTGATGAACACCAAGTAAGCTGGTCAATTTTATGAATGGCAAGAAGAGTAAAAATGCAAGAGATATCATGGAGGTAGAATTGATGAGACTGTAACTGATTGGATACGTGAAACTGAGGTGAGGGAGAGGGAAGTGTCAAATTTAACTCAGGTCACAAACTCATCTTTCCACTCAAACCCTCCCATATTCCAAACTTCTCTATTTTTATGGAGGGCATCACCATTCTCCCAGTCTCTCAGGCTTGCAACCTAGGAGTCATCCTGGACCCCTCACCATATCTCACTCCACATATATCCAAGTTGCCAAGATCTGTCAATTTTCCCTTTGCAACATCTCTCCTTCTCTTCTATGACACTGCCGCCATTTTGGTATAGGACCTTGTCACCTTCTGTCTACACTATTGCAATAGCCTGATGCTTTGTCTGCCTCCCACAAGTCTCTTCTTGCTCCAGTCCAATCTCCAGCTGCCAAAATGAATTTCCTAAAGTTCCAATCTGACCATGTTACCTCCTTACTTAATAAACTTCAGTGGCTCCCTATCACTTCCAAGATCAAATACAAAATCCTCTGTTTGGCATTCAAAACCCTTCAAAATAAAGCCCTGCTTCCACCTTTCCAGTCTTCTTATACCCTACACTTTCCCTTCTTTCCTCACACTCTTCAATCCAGTGACACCAATGACCTTGCTACCTCAACAAGATGCTCCATCTCTCATCTCCAGACATCTGTCTCCCATGCCTAGAATTCTCTCACTTTTCATCTCTACTTCCTAGCTTATGTGATTTCCTTTAAGTCCTAGCTAAAAATCCCACCTTCTATAGGAAGCCCTTGCCAGCCCCTCTTAATTCTAGTACCTTAACTTTGTTGATGATTTCTTATTTCTTCTGTATTTGCTTGTTTGTACATAGCTGTTTGTATATTGTCTCCCCCATTTTATTGTGAGTTCATGGAGCCAGAGACCGTCTTTTGCCTATTTTTTTTTTATCTTTGGCACTTGGCACTTAGTAAATATCTTAATAAATGCTTTCCCATTCATTTAGTCATTTAAAAGAAATGGTGCAGTTAAGAAGAGGATGAATTTAGGAGAAACGATGAGTTCTGTTTAGAACGTTTTGAAGTTGATATTCAGTTGGAACCATGGGAGTTGATTATATCACTGAGACAATAGAGAGAAAAGAAAAGGGGGTCCAAGACAACATATTCAAACATATGGGATGGAACATGGTTGATGATCTGATGAAAGAGACTGAGAAGGAGCAGTCAGATAGGTAAAGATTCAGGAAAGAAAAGTTTCAGCCCAAAATGTAGGTTCCAAATCTTGATCTCAAGAGATTTAGAAGTAATTGAAAGGTGAAAAGGTAGAGGCAACACACTTAGATAGCTTCCCCCTCCTTCCCCCTCAGGAGATGCGAAACCTAGGAAACTGAAGCCCAGAGAACCCAGCTACTCTGTCTCCAGATCAAGTCTTCTACACATTTCCAGAGCATCTGGGTGGAACAGTAGATAGTGCACTGTACCTGGAGTCAGGAAGATGTGAGTTCAAATCCAGCCTTAGATACTTACTAGCTGTGTGATCCTGAGCAAGTCTCTTATTCCTATTCCACCCCAGTTCCTCATTTGTAAAATGAGAACATGCCTGAAAACCCCATGGACAAGTCCCTGGGGCCATAGCCAATCAAGCACAACTTGTTCCCACTTCCTTCTCAATCCCTTGGAGTCTGAGTTCTGATCTGCCCCACTCCCAAACTCCCCTTCCCAAAATGACCAACATTATTGTAATTGATCAGTCTGAGGACTCTAAAAACCTGGATGCTTCTTGACCTCTCTGAAGGTTTTGAAACCACTAGCTACCACTTAATAGAATTCTTCTTACCTTGGCCACCATGATGCTGCTCATCGGGCTCTTTTCTCACCTGTTTGACCATTTCTCACCCTCATTTGCTGGATCATTATCTATGTCCTATACCCTAAAATGTGGATTTTCCCCAAAACTCTGTCCAAAACCTCTTCCCTTTTCTCTCTACACCATCCCTCAATGACCTCATCAGTTCTTCAAGGACCTGTTGGATATATTCATGTATGTATCCCATAGGTACCTCAATTTCAACTTAACTTTCCCCTCTCCCAACTACATTACCTGGTGCCTATTGCTACTCTGAAATGAATAACTGCCCTACAGTCTTCTTACCACTGAGTTCCCAAGAAGGCATGGATATACAAGACTCCTGCCCCAGGACCTACTCTTCTTTGTACCCCACATCCCTGGATCCAGGAAAATGAAGCTTCTGTTCCAGATCCACTCAAATACTGTGTAGGCTTCCTTTTCTCAGAACCCACTGGCCCAAACCCACTGTCCTATTTGAAGGCTGTAACTACTCTGTCACTGCAACCCTCCAATTACCATCAAACATCTAGGTACTAAATTAACACTAAGGCTCCTGCACCAACACACTCTTTGTCTCTGGTACTAGAAGAATGAGAAGAATTTCCTTTCTCTCTGGAATATGGAATTTGGAAGCCTCCTTGCTCCCTAGTTTTCTCAGCTGAGCTATTTTTGAATCACTAATATAAATTCAACTTCATCACAGTGAACATTTTTTTGAAATGTTGCTCTAGTCTTTTTTAACAGTATTTTATTTTTTTAATTTAAATTGATATTAATAATATTGCCATATAATTTTCTTTCTTTGCCTTTTCCTTATCTGGTTTGGGTATTAAGACTATATTTGACTAATAAAAAGAGTTTGTCAGAGTTTTAAAATTTCTGAGTTTTTGAGAAATTTGTCGAAATCTGGGAAAAGTTAAAAATTTGCTGTCTAATAGACAAGAAAATAAAACAATGACAAAAAAGTAACTTGAAGGAAAAATTGTTCCTTTAAGAATAACTATTTGGGTGGAGCCAAGATGGCAGAGTAGAAACTGCACTTCCACAGCACTCCAGCCCACACCACTTCAAAATCATGTAAAAGGGGGACTCTGAACAACCTTTGGAGTTCCAGCACCCACAGAACAACACAGAAAAGCTAACTTCCCGCTGAGGACAGCCCGGCAGCTGGGCAGGGAGTGGCCACGGCAGTGCTCTTTATATCCAGGACTTAACTCTGGAGCAGAGCCCAGGACCCCGTGAGTCGGAGGTTTTAGCCCCAGGGCAGCCAGACCAGCAGCCAGCTGGAGGGACCCCAGAACACCAGCAGCTGTGGCTTTTCCAGAATTACCAACACATAGATGCCTAGGACAAAGTGAGAGGTCAGTGCCTTTTAGACTTTGGGACCAGTATTTGGGAGTGAGTCAGCTTCTTCCCCTGGGGGTGAGAAGCCACTGAGGAGCTGTGGCACAGCCACCATTTTGCAGCTTCAGTTCCTGGCCTGTGAACTGTAGGGGGATCCTGCAATCAGTCTGGGGGTAAGTGCTCTTGATTTAACCATCCTAGATCTGGACTGCAGTCTGGGGTGGAGGTCTTGGGGTGTGTGTCCAGCTTGCCAGAGTGTATGGGGGCTTCAGGGAAGGCACCCAACTAATATCTCTGGCAGTTGAGAAGAACCCAACCTTTGGGACAGAATCTCCCCTGTCTGGTGGCAGAGTCCTACTGTGGCAACAAGCCCAAAAGTCAAGTGACTAAGTGGCAACATGCCTAGGCAAAGGAAACAAAATAAACAGAAAAATTTAACACTAGAGACTTATTTTTGGGGCAAAGAGGATCAAAGCATGGAACAGGAGGAGGACTGTGAGGTCAGAAATCCTGCACCAAAAGCCCCAAATGAAAATACAAGTGGTATACAGGCCACAGAGGACCTTAAGAAGGATTTTAAAAACCAAATAAGAGAAGTGGGGGGGAAATTGGGAAGAGAAATGAGAAGGATGCAGGAAAAGTATGAAATGAGAGTCAACAGCCTGACGGAGGAAAATAACACCTTAAAAAATAGACTAACTCAATTGGCAAAGGAGGCTCAAAAGGGCAATGAGGAGAATAATGCCTTAAAAAGCCAACTTTGCCAGATGGAAAAAGAATCTCAAAAGCTTACTGAGGAGATTCATTCCTTCAGAGTTAGACTGGAGCAAATGGAAGCTAGTGACTTTATGAGAAATCAAGATGCTGTTAAACAGATCCAAACAAATGAAAGAATAGAAGGCAATGTGAAGTATCTCATGGGAAAAACCACTGACCTGGAAAATAGATCCAGGAGAGATAATTTAAAAATTATTGGACTACCTGAAAGCCATGATCAAAGAAAGAACCTAGAAATCACCCTTCAAGAAATTCTCAAGGAAAATTGCCCTGATGTTTTAGACCCAGAGAGCAAAATAGAGGTTGAAAGAATCCACAGATCACCTCCTGAAAAAAGATCCCCAAAAGAAAACTCCCAGGAATATTATAGCCAGGTTCCAGAATCCCCAGATCAAGGAGAAAATACTACAAGCAGCCAGGAAGAAACAATTTCAATATTGTGGAAACACAATCAGAATAGCACAGGACCTGGCAGCTTCTACACTGAGGGATTGAAGGGCATGGAATATGATATTCCAGAGGGCAAAAGAGCTGGGAATGAACCCAAGGGTCACCCACCCAGCAAAACTGAGTATTTTGTTTCAGGGGAAAATATGGTCATTCAGTGGAATAGAGGACTTTCAAGCATTCTTGAGGAAAAAACCAGAGCTGAATAGAAAATTTGACATTCAGACACAAGAAGCAAGAGATACTTGAGAAGGTAAACAGGGAAAAGAAATCAAAAGGAACTTATCAAAGTTGAACTATTTACATTCCTACATGGAAAAACAATAACTATGACTGATGAAACCTTCCTCATTATGAAAATAATTGAAGAAGGGTGTATGGGCATATGAATACATATGTGAATGTGTGTATATATGTTTACAGGTATACATGGATAGAGGGTACAGGTTGAATTTGGTGGGAAGGGATGATACTTAAGGGGTGAAGTTAAGAGGTGAGAGAGGAATGTGGCAAGAGGAGATGGGGAGAGACAGGGTGGGGTAAACTATCTCATGTAGAAGAGGCAAGGGGAAGTGGCCACAGGGGAGGGGAAGAACAGGAAGGCAAAAAGGAAAAACCATATTCTCATTGAATCTAGCTCAGGGAGAGAATGACATACATACTAAATGGGATATCTCACCTTGCAGGAGAGTAGGAGGAAGGGGGATGAGAGGGGGATGATGGACAGGAGGGCATGCTGGGGGGAGGGGAGGTTGGAGGCACCCACTTTTGAAGAGGGACAAGACCAAAATAGGGAATGGACCAGGTGGGGGGTGGGATGGGTGGGAGGTAAATATAGTCAGTCTTTTACAATATATCTACTATGGTAATGTTTTGCATAGCTATACACATACAACATATACTGAATTGCTTATCTTCCCAGTGTGAGTGGGTGACAAGGGACGAAGGGAATGGATCTGGGATTCGAAGTTTTAAAATTAAATGTTTCAAATATATATAAATACTATTATTAACACTATTTCGCATACAACTGGGAGATAACATCTGCAGGCATTGGGGCACAGAGATTCACTTTGCCCTAATGGAAAAGTCGAAGGAGGTATGGGAGAAGATATGGGAGAGAGCAGATTGGATGAGGGGATATCCTGTGGGATTGCTATTCTGGGGTGGTGGGTAGGGAAAAATGGGGGGAAAATTGTAACTCAAAATCTGGGGGAAATGAATGATGTAAATCAGAAGTTAAAGCATTTGGAAAAAAAGCATAATTATTATTGTGGATATCACAGATAATGAGTATGTAGGTAAGATGAGAAGAGAGGGAAAACAATATCAAACCAGTATAAGAAAGAATGTAAAGGAGAAATAAAAACTGTTAAAAGACTTATAGAGGTCATGCATGATGCATAGGCAAAGGTGCATGCACATTTGGTAGCTGCACCTACGCAAGAGTCCTTTCCTGCCTCCACTCCTCGCCATTAGTACCTCCCCTCTGAGATTAACTTCCATCTACTTTTTTATACATTGTACATATACAGTTGGTTTATGCTGTCTCTTTCAATAGGACACAAGCTCTTTGAAGAAAGAGAAAGGGTGTATTTGTTTTTCTTTGTATTCCCAGAATTTAGCACAGTACCGGATACATAGTAAAGGTTGAATAAATGCTTGTTGACTAAGTGAATGAAAAGAATATTTGGAGTTAATGATTTAGAGTCACTGGAGTTGGAAAAATTGCAATTTCTCTTCAAATATTTGCACACATGTCTAGATTATGTGAAGAAGGTACCTTTTCATTATAAAAGCTTTATTTTGGTAGTCAGGGTGAAGCAGAATTTCTTCCTATGGTGCTGCAGAAGAAATATGTGAAAAGCTCAGAGTTTAAGTTTACGGACCTCTTGTTTCCCTAGACAATGACCTAGTGATGACAATATTGGAAAAGTCCTTCCTGACCTTACCTAGTTATTCAAGATCTACCTTCCTTTGCCAACCCTCCTATCTCAGAGATAGATTGTGAATTAGCTGGGGTATTTGAGAGAAGGTATTATTTTTCATGAAATATCCAGATTCTTGAGGAACAGTATTCACCTTAATGAACTATGAAGTTCAAAGTAGAATTGGTGCCTTTGGAGCTATTACAGGAAAACATAATTACAAGGAAGACCTGTCTCTGGTTTTGGACTAGCTGGAAATTGTAGACAAAATCCTAGGTCTCCCCTCCCCCAATCCTAGTTCTAAAACCACAAGACCAAAAATTTTCTTCATTCCTTTATGTCATTTTTGCAGATGCTAAAGAAAGAATATATACCTACATATACATATATATGTGTTTGTATAATTATATATGTATGTGTGTGTTTTAGAATTACATGTGTACGTGTGTGTTTATATATACATACATAACGTATTTTCCATTTATTCAATGTAGGACTTGACCATCATCATTATAACAGCTTGTGACTATTCAGATGGGACTTTAACAGAATGAAATGTTTGTATTCTGATAAGGGAAGAAGAAATAAGAGTGTTCTTCAGAACCCTAATATCATCATAAGTCAGAGAAGGAATTAAATAAGACAGACAGTCACAGAATGATTTTGTCATGTGTGGATAATCTGAATGAGAGAAATTCATTCAAGAGATATTCTAGGGAAGAAATGGGAAAGATGAGAGAAGTTACCATATCCTATAATTGGTTTTTCAAGTAGAAGATTATACAAGGTGGAAGGCATGTAAATAGTAGGCATTTCTTGAACTTTATTTTCATCTGAACTGGTCAAAGGAGTATAGTACACACACAAAGTTTAATTCAAGCCAATTCAATCAAACATTCAAATAAAATCCAGGATAACATAAACTGTTTAACAGCAACAAAAAAGAGAAGATGGGATCCTTTAATTCCTTTATTATTATTTAATTTAATTCCTTTAAACCTTTCATTTTATCATTTGGTAAGTTACCTTTTTTTTAGAGGTTTTTCTAAAAAGTTGCTGGACATATAATAGATTCACATCAATATTTATATATAATACTACCACACTTATGAATAATACTACCTAAATTAAAATTCAATTCAAACCTGTACAACCTAATTTTCTCTGTGTTTTATTGTTGCTTTTATAGTATAATTTGAGATCTGGTACTGCTGGTTACCCTTATATCGCCATTATTTTTACCTTTTGTTTTTTCATCATTTTCCATGAGATTTGGGCCTTTTGCTCCTCCAGATAAATTTCTATATTAATTTTTTCTAACTATATAATTGTTTAGTAGTTTGGTTGGTATGTCATTGAGTAAATTAATTTAAGTAGTTTTATCAATTTCAATATATTTGCTTGATCTCTCTATGAGCAATTTATATTTATGTTTTGTAGTTTTAACTATATAACTCCTGTTTGCTATACTACCAAAGATTTAATGTAACCTTTATTTATTTTAAATGGATTTCTCTTTTTATCTCATTCTGCTGAGTTGTGTTGTATTTTACAGAAATCCTATAAATAAAAAGAGTCTTGGGGCAGGTAGATGATCTAGAGGATAGAACAACCAGCCCTAGAGTCAGGAGGACTTAAGTTCAAATCTGGCCTCAGACAGTTACTAGCTATGTGACCCTGGGTAAGTCACTTAACCCCAATTGCCTCCCTTCCCTCTCCCCCCCCAAAAGAGTCTTGTCTTCTCTTAGCAATCATAATTGTCCACAGATAATCCTAAATTTGAGCTCTTCCAACACTATCTTTGTAGAACTGTATTATCTTTTGTATTCATTCTCAGCTTCCTTTAATTTCACTTCTCCTCACATTTTACTTCAGTCTCACAGCATTCCCCAATATCTCCTACAATCCATTTTCTGATACAATCAGCTCTTCTTGCAAAGGTTGGTTGCTATACATGCACCCTTGGTTCCATCCCTCCTGTCTTCTCTAACAGATTTTCCCCACTGTCACCCTCTAAAACTTTCCCCATCTACTAACTTCTTCCCTACTATCTAGAAAAATATCATCTCTACTACCTATGAACAAATAAACAACACTCCCCCCACTTATTCTTACCATCCTGTCTAGATTATCACCCCATATGTCTCTACTGTCCCTCCTTTTCAGCTTAACCCTTTGAGGAAGTGATCTTTCTTTATAGTAAATGCCTTCAAAGGCACCATATGGCCAGATCTAATGACCTTTTCTCAGTCTGAATCCTTCATGACCTCTCTGTAGCTTTTGACTATTGACCACTTTCTCTTCCTGGATACTCTCTCCTTGCTAAGTTTTCCTAAATCTCGGTTCTTTTCCTACATGTTTGACCATTTCTTCTCAGTTTCTTCTGCTATATCTTCATCTACATCATGCCCATTGACTGTGGTTGTCTTCCTAAAGCTATTTCTTGTGCTTTCTTTTTTTCTTTCTCTTTCTATACTGTCTTACTTGGTGATCTTGACTCCTATAGGTTTAATTGTCAACTACATGTTGATAAATCTATATTTCAGCTTCAGTCTCTCTATTTAACCTTTTATCCATCTCAAATGCAACATTTTTATAGACATTTCAAACTCAACATGTACAAAAGAGAACTCAGTATCTTTTACTCAAAATTGTCCCCTGTTCTGAACTTCCTTTTTACTGCCAAGACTACCACAATCCTCCCAGGCATCCAAGGTCACAATCTCTCTCATAATCACTCCATGTATTACTCTTACCGAGTCTTATTTCTGCTTTCATAACATCTTTCCTATAAGTTCCCTTCTCTCTTGTCATATTTTCACATGTGCCCTCATCATCTTTTAACTCTCTTGATTGTTTATACTTAACAAAGTGATTGAAAAATGAAAATAATGCAGATTTAACTTAAAATATGTCATATAGACATTCCCCCACCCCCACACCAGAGGGCTGGTTGTTAAGAATTTACCAGCATATCCTTGCTCTTATTCCTTCTGTTATGCTCCTTTTTTTTCCTCAATATAGATAAAAAGCCCAGTCTTCTTTTTGCATTGCAATGGCCTTCTAATTGTTCTCACTGAAATTTCTCCCTAATCTAATCTATCCCCTATTCAGCTGCTAAAACAACTTTCCTAAAGAGTAGCTCTGATCCTTCTCCCCTGCCCTTCCCTACCCTCCCATAGTGGACTCTTATCATCTCTAGGATCAAATATAAAGTTTGATGTTGGCAATTAAAGTTCTTTATATCTGGCCCTTTCCACCCTTTTTACCCCAATTCTACATTTAGTCCAACTGCTACCTTCAGAGGAAAGCCTTTCCTTGATCCCTTAGTTGCTAGTACTTTCCCATGGGGGATTAATTGCCATCAACTCTCCATATGGTGAACGCACCTTGTTATTTACACATTGTCTCTTCCTATTAGAATATGAAGTCCTTAAGGTCAGGGGCTATTTTTGTCTTTCTTCCTATGCTCAGTGTATGCATAGTGCCTGCTACATAAAAAGTATTTAATAAATGCTTTTTGGATTGATTGATCCACCCAGTCATATTTGCTCATTTCTTTACTTACTATGAGGCTGGCTGGTGAAAAAGAGAAGAGGAACATGGGAAGGGAATATCAGGTAGCCTCATTGGCAGGACAGCTCATTGCTACATGCAATATCAGACTCGTACATTTTGAATCACTCATGATGAAATGTACTTCTGAGCCTCTTTGGGCTCAAACTCTATCCTGAATTTTTATCATATATTTAGATGTAGCAATGTATTTTTTTTTAAGGCAATAGGGGTTAAGTGACTTGCCCAAGCTCACACAGCTAGTAAATATCTGAGGTTGGATTTAAATTCAGATTCTCTTGACTTTAGAGCTGGCATTCTATCCACTGTGCCTCCTAGTTGCCCCACAATATACTTTTAAAACAAATTTTTGTTGATCTATTTTGTTTTTATATTGCCTCCATTCTCCACATATATCTTCTCAATTCCTTATAATAATCTTTTTAAAAAACAACAAAGATTGTTTAAAAAAAATAAAAAAACAAAGAAAAGAAAAAATCAGCAAAACCAGTCAGTATGCTGAAACAACATGACAATATATGTTGTGTTCCAAGCATGTGGCTTGGCAAAGGAGTTGGTAAAAGTAGCTTTTCATATCTCTTCTTTGGAGCCTACCTTATTCTTTGTTAACTTTCAACATTCATTTTCAATTTTCTGAGGTTGTTGTTCTTTACACTTAGATTATTATAGTTTTATATTGTTTTCTTGGCTCTTACTACTTCACTCTGTGTGAGTTTATGAAAGTCCTTGCTTTTCTGCATTCACCATGTGCATCATTTGTTATGGAACAGCGTTACTCCATTGCATTTATGTACCATGATTTGTTTAGCCATTCCCCAGCTGTTGGCATCTACTTTATTTCCAGCTGTTACCCCCCCCCCCAAAAAAGTGCTGCTATTAATATTTTAGCATAAATATGGAATCTTTTATTTTATCAATGGACTCTTCAGGTCAGAACATGTGGACATTTCAGTCACTTTATTTAAAAGCTACGAATTGCTTTCCAGAATAGCCATACTAGTTCACAGCTCTGTTAACAATACTTGTCTTTCCAAAATACTTCCAAAAGTGACTATTTCTTTTTGTCATCTTTGAAAACTTTTGCACACAAATTGAAAAGCTTCAAGATTGTTTTGATCTGTACTTTTATTATCATTAGTGTTTCAGAACATTCTAAAAATATACACCACTTCACACCTTTGCAAATGAAGGCCATCCTTGGTAAATCTCCTCTGGATCCCACCAATGATTCCAATTCCAATACTACCAGAGTAAACACTGTAGCCTGGTATTTTGAGAGATATATTTTATCAATAAATAATGGCATAATCACATCAATTAGCTTTTTCACTTGAGCATATGTCATAAAGAAACATGGAAGCACAAAAATCATCTTCAAATGTAATCTGTTAGGCTTGTGTGTTCTCTACTGAGATGTTCATGAAATTTTACTTTGTTCACATTGTCTTGTATCTGTAAAAGTACCCATAGACTTCCTTTCCTTCTAACACGGGCTTTAGTGGAAAGGAATCATTTAAAAAAAAATCATTTCCTAAAATAGTCTGATGCCCCGGATATTTATCTTAATTCAATCCTGAACATTATTATGAACATTCAAAACTCAAAACATTCATCTGCACATAAACCTTCAATTAAATTCCACAATGCAAACCTCCTGGCACTAGAAAAGCATTTCATATTTATAAACTAAACCTGAAACTAGAAAAGTGATGAAGTTTGTTTTTTTTTTTTTCTGAGAACCCACTTTCTGACATCACATTGGCAGTGCTTGTGATTGGCTGCCAAGGAACAAAAAATAGTTTATATCCAGCAGGAACGAATGAGTGAGCAGAGGAAAAATTAAATCTCTGTCCACTCATTCACTCCTGCTCACTTGCCTGCTCATCTCAGCTCTACAGAAGGGTAAGTTTTAATCCACTGACTCGAGGTGGGACAGGAAGGAGGCTTTGCCTTTGGTTTCTTAATTTCAAATTCTAAGATATTTCTCCTGTCTAGAATGGTAACATAATTTGAGGTTTCTTTATTTGATTTGATCAATTTTTAGATTCTGTCTGAAAGGATGTATTCTTCAATCTAAAGCTCATAATGTTTTGGGAATTAACTTGAACTCATTGCCCTTATTCTTATTTCTGTAAGCCACCTTTCTCTTCCCCCCACCAACCATTCCTGATATATGGCTAATCTGATGCACCCAAGAGGCCTTGCAGGGAAAGAAAGTTGTCTTTGTGTTTTATTATAACCTGCGTAATACTGTATCTCATAATACCCTAGATTTCAACCTAACATGCATTCATTTTTTAAAAAAAATTTTATATTGTGAGCATTATGTTAGACAATGGGGATTCAAAGAATTAAAATTTATTTTATGGAGCTTATACTATAAAACACTATATACCAACCTTTTCAATATGTTGGGTTTTTTTTTTGCCTTTTGGTGGGCAATCGGGGTTAAGTAACTTGCCCAAGATCACACGGCTAGGTTTTTATTTGTTTGTGTGTGTGTTAAGTGTCTGAGGCCTGATCCAAACTCAGGTCCTTCTGACTCCAGGGTCAACGCTCTACTCACTGCACCACCTAGCCGCCCCTTCAATATGTTATATATGCATATACATGCATACATATATACATACAAAGTTTTAGAATTTTATGTCTATATATACTTACATATAGATATAGACATATATAGACATAAAATTCTAAGACTTTCTTTGCAATGAGTAAACTACATAGTACATGATGAAATGAGGAATTTGATGGTACATGATATACTCATCTTCTCAATGGAAACTTGCATACCCAAAATGATAGGGTTAGGGTTAGTTTTGTACTATATTATGATCAGAATAGATCATTCTGGATCATGATTTTGGATGGAGAAGAAATATAAAATGAAATTCCAAACCACATTCCTATTATCTCAATAGTAGGTTCATTGTTGCCTCTCAGACTTTGCTTTTTATTGATATATGCCTTATTTTTTCTTGTTTCTATGATCTAAAGATCTAAATTTTAACTTAATTTAAATTAATTTAAATCAATACCTTTCTAGTCAACAATCATTTACTTAGTCTAAAGTACTTAGCATAAGGTAGTGTACTAAGTGACAGTGATGGAGAGATTGGAAATAGAGCAGACCATGTCTAGATGCACTTAGAGTTTACTGGGAAATACATTTTACATAGATAAATATAGTACAAAGTAGAGCCCAAAAGAAATCAGAGAATATGATTTAGAAAGAGAGCTAACTAATAGCTGGGAAGACCAGAGGAAAGTGCACAGGGGAGATGACCTGAGCTAATCTTTGAATGAAAAATAGGATTCTGACCAGCTGAGATGAGGAGGGCATGCTCCAATGAACTGAATGAAGGCACACAATTTGGGGAAAAGTTAGTACTCCAATTTGTCTGTAAGGGGAGTAGAACTTCTCAAAGGCTCAAAAGCTAGGTTGGTGCCAAATAGTTTGTACTTAATCTGATAGACACTCTGCTGCTACAGAGTTTTTGATTTACAGGACAGCCCTGTACATTAAGAAGACATTTTAGGCATCTTTCTTGGAGTTGGGGAGACCAGTGAACAGGCTCTTATATCAGTCCAAGTTAGACATGAAGGGCCTGAACTAAAGTCATGATTATGCAAACAAAAAGAAAGTAAGGGCTGAAAGAGAGGTTCTGGAGAGAAAACGGACAGGACTTGCAATTTATTTAGATTGGAAGTAAGGGATAGATAGAAAGACACAGGGTGATTCTGAGGTTTGGAGCCTGAATTGGAGGAAGCCCAGGTTTGGGAGTGCTTTTGCAGGTACAGGTTGGAATTGTTAAATTTGGGGTGCTGGTGGTACTTCCAAATGAAGAAAGCAGAATGGGCTATCTTCACAACACAATACAAGGAAGGGACAGAGCAAATTCTTTTGAAAACACATTCCACTTTACTGGTGTGTGCCCTGCAAAACACCATATATACTTCCCCCCCCTTTTCTATAGGAGGTTTTTCCTAATCCCCAAAGCTAGTAGAATTTTCATGAAAGTAAATACAAATAAAATAAATTGCCTTGACTATGTGTATTTATTTTGCATATGTTTTCTTATACTTATGACATATGATCTGTGGGTTACTTCTCAAATCTGCATTTGCATTCAGGGGTTTCATCCCCAAAGGACAACTGCTAGATGAGATTCTGAGTCTGTATTTCTAAAACTGTAGCTCATGAGACAACATCACTATGTTTCCAATTAAGACTCAAACAACAGGTTCCTTAGCAAAGGCATTTACTAAGATAACATAGTCAAAAATGAATTCCTCTATAGCCCAAAGTGCATTGTTCCATAAATACACACAGCATCCATGGGAAGAACAAATTAGAGAACAGCTGTAGTAAAGTGCATCTCAATCAGCCAATAAGCATTTATGGCCCCTACTGTGTGCCAAGCATCAGGCTAAGTACACTTTAGATAACCTGTCAAATGTTAGATGTATCTATCTAGCTGTGTGACCTTGGGCAAGTCACTTAACTCCAATTGCTTTGCCTTCCCCCCTCCAAAAAAAAAAAAAAAAAGAGAGAAAAAGAAAAAAATATTAGATGTATGGCAAAAGCAACTCATAAGTCCTGATGCTGCAGGACTTGGAAGCTCTTTTGCTTTTTTGTGTAAAGTCATTACTTAGCTCTTCTTGGGTGCACCATTGGAAGCACCAGCACCATTGATGCCTGGGGCTCTGTTAAAACCTGGTGATTACATTCTGGCCCTTCTGAGTGGGAGGGGTTTGGTTAGTGATCAATTCCCCTACATTTATATGTGTACAAATTATGTCCTTCAATATCAGATAAATTCCTTGAAGATAGTAACTATTTCCTTTTAGTCTTTGTATTTTCAGGCTCTACCACAGGGCTTATAATAGATGCTTCTATATTGATAAAAATATAATAGGACAATTGCTTGTGTTTGCTAATATGGCAAACATTACCCCAAGTACCACTTTAGCAGTAAATTATTTGGTAGCAGATATGCAACTCCTAAGAATCAAGTCTTCCTCCCTTTCCTTTTCCTCCCTTTTCTTTCCTTCCCCCTTCTCCCTTTTTCTCTCTTCCTTTCTTCCCTCATCTCCTCCTACTACCAATGCCATTTGAAAATTTAGGTAACAGAGTATTCTGAAGCACAGTACGTGGGCATCAGGGTCTCAGGATGAGTGCATTGTATGGTGCCTATGTGGACAAAACATAACAAAATATAACAATCTAGGTCAAAGTCTTTCTTTGGGTTTTCCATAGTAGCAATGGTTTCAGTAAAGAAAGGTAACTTGCAGTTTCAGATAGAGAAGCAAAAAGAAAAATGCTTTTAAAGATAAAGAACTAACCTTTGAGTAAGGAAATCCTAAGTCCAAATCCTAACTCTAACACATATTGGCTGTGTGAAGTAGGCAAGTCACTTGACCTCTCAGTGCTCCAGGTAACTCCCCAAGATGCTCTGCTATAAAGTAGATGCCAGGGTGCATTGGCAGAGGTGCACTGGGCATTCAGTTCACTGAGAAAGTCACAGAGATGCCCTACCCCTCCAAAAAGCTGATAGCTTTGCAATGAATGTTGGTTTGTGATGATGCATCAAGAGATATTTTGAAAGGAACATTAATTTTACAGTTTTCAGTGTGCTTTGTAAAATGTAGTAACTGGGGTGTATTTTACTGGGACTCTCCACTAAAGCTTTACTCAGAGACTTCTTTGTGCTGTGTAAATATGTCTAGCTTTGAGTAGGGACTATTTCCAGTCTATTTAAGTTTGAAAAGGCTGTGATGAATGAAAAGTTCAAGAGACATAATTTCTGGGTAATTAATCATTTTGTTAATTATAGCTAGAAAATAATTAATAAAAGAATGATCATTTGTCCTTCTCTCATACACCAAAAATAAATCCTGGAGGCCTAACACTTACATACCCTTGGAAGAATGAGTGGCACTCCTGACAGGTGGCAATCAAATCTTATTGGTTAACAATTAATGAGAAAATATTATAATAAAAGGTGGAGCAATTCTAATGAGGAGCTGGGGACACACACACACACACACACACACACACACACACACAATCTAGACAAAAAGATCTACACTGCTCTCCCCTCCCCCTCCATGCTTGCCTGAATAGAATGCAATGGGCCAGAATTTATCTAGATTAGATTCTTTTGGTAAGGTTTTCTAGTTGGATGGATGATAAATTCACACAAACACAAATATCACTTAGATAAGATGGTCAAGATAGGGTAAATTTGGGGACAAGGTTAGTAATGTCCTTCAAAGTCTGACTACAGAAGTTTATTTCTGAATGAGGAAATAGAAAGGAAAAAAGTTTAATTTCAATTAATAATTGGTTATTAAAATAAGAGAGAAATAATAATTTCTCTCCAGGCTAACCATGAAGTTGGCTTCATGATGATGAAGTCTGGGAGCACAGCAGTGTCCAACTGCTACAAAGTCTCAGAGGGGTAAAAGTTTGATGCATCGGTCAAGGCAGTGGCAAGCCCCAATGAAATTGCAGGTCTTCAAAGTATTTAAATATTTCCAAGGAAATGATCGTTGCCTTTGCTAAAGCATTGGAAACTACAATTCTGTTATGTTTCTTCTTATACAAGAGAGAATCTACTCAACTGACTTTTCCAAGTGGGTGTTATTCAAACTTCTTGGAACTCTGAAATTTCTTAAAGAAAAGGAAAAAAAGGAAATAGAAGCTTCCTAATCTTGCCTCCCTTTCTGCCTCCACCATGTAGTAGACAAAAGAGACTAGACTGTATATAGAAATAGCTGCAAAACTCCATATGATACATTACCAAATGTATGATTTGGATGGGTTAAATCACAAGGATCAAACATGACCCTCTTCTCCCCTTTTTCTTATCTCACATCACCCAGATACCTTCTGTGACTAGCTCCTTCACCCCATCTCATACAGTGAGCTGGCCCTTCTCTTCGCCAAGGCAAACACTTCAACTTGCATAAATGACCCCATTTCTTCCTCTCTCCTCAGTAGATTTCTCCCTGTATCATTCCGACTCTCACTTATCTTCAATCTCTTCCTTTCTACTATTTGCTTCCTTATTGCCCACAAAATGCCCATTATCTCCTCAGTGCTCCCAAACCCTTCACCTGACCAGCCATCCTCACTAACTCTTGTCCCATTTCTCTCCTTTTTGGGCCTAAACTCCTAGAGAAGGCCATCTCCAGTTAGATGATTCTACTTCCTTTCCTCTCATTCTCTTTTAAATTTTCTACAATCTGGCTTTTGACTTCATCGTTCAACCAAAACTTCTCTCTCCAAAGTTACCAACAACTTTTTCATTGCCAAATATATGGCCCTTTATCAATTCTTGAAGTCTCTGTAGCCTTTCATACTGTCCCTCAGTCTCTTCTCTGATACCTTTTTCTCTCTAGTTCTTCACGACACTATCCTTTTCTAGGTTTCCTTCTAACTATCTCAGTGCTCCTTCTCAGTTTCATTTGTTACTTCATCCAGGTCAGGACTCTGACCAGGGCCCTCTTGTCTTCTCCCTCTGTACTATTTCCAGTTTCCATGAATTCAATTACCATCTGTATGCTAATGATTTTCATATCCACGTGCCCAGACCTAATCTCTTTGCTGATCTCCTGTCTTGTATCTCCAACTTCCTATTGGACATTTTGAACTGGATGTCCTGTAGACATCTTAAACTCAACATGTCCAAAACTGAACTCATTGCCTCCCCTCCTCCTTCATAATTTCCCTTTTTATTGCTGAGAATACCTACCATCCTCCTAGTCGCCGGAGCTTTCCACATAGACATTACCTTTGACTCCTCTCTCTGACCCTCCCACGCCCATATCCAATCTATTGCTAAGGCCTGTCAATTTTACCTTTATAATATCTCTTGACTCTGCCTCCTTCTCTCTGGTGGCACCAGTACTACCCTGGTATGGCCCTTATAATCATAGACCTGGACTATTTTAATGTCCTTCTGCTTGGTCTCCTCACTCCTCACATCATTCATTCAGCTGTCAAAGGGACCTTACTAAAGCTCAAGTTTGATTATATCACTTCTATACTCAGTAATACTTCCTATCACCTCCAAGATCAAATATAAAATAAAAAATAAAATATAAAAAATAAAATAAAATTCAAAGCTTTTCATAGTCTCGTTCCCCTCCATCCGTCCAGTCTTCTTACCTCACCCCTCTCCCACTTCCACCCCCATCACATACATTATAATCCAATGACACTGACCTTCTCATTATTCCTCACACAAGCTACTCCATCTTTTTTTTTTGGAGGCAATTGGGGTTAAATGACTTGCCCAGGATCACACAGCTAGTAAGTGTCTAAGGCTGGGACACACCATTTTTAACTCTGGAAATTTTTGCTGATTGCTCTCTCTCTTCCTCTCTATCTTTTGGCTGTCCTGGCTTTCTTCAAGTCAAGCTAAAATTCTACTTTCTACAGGATAATTTTCCCAATCACCTTTCATTCTAGTTTTTTTTTTTTTATTTGTACAGGATTTTTTGGTCTTTGAGTTCATCAAGGTGGAGAGCTCCCAATGTGAAGCCTAGCTTTACTGATGCACACCAGCAACTCATGAATAACTTAGAGTTATCACCAACATTTTCCCACCTGCACTTTCATGTAGGTGAGGGAAGAGGCAGGCATTGATCACAGTACAGCCAAAAGAGAGATGTTTCTGGTCTCCAAGTAGAAAATTAGAACACATTTTCTTATAGAACTTTTGTATTGTTAATATGCTCAGGTACATCAATTAATCAATCAATTGACACTCAGTCAAAAAACATTAACTAAGCATATGTACCATGTGCTAGGCACTATGCTAAGAGCTGAGAATACAAAGAAAGACAAAAGATAGTCCCTGGCCTCAAAGAGTTCACTGTCTAATGGGGGAGACAATATGCAAACAGCTAAGCACAAACAAGTTATATACAGGATAAATGGTAAATGTTAAATACTATGTATATATATATATAAATATAAATAATGTTATATATTATATATAATATATAAATAACATGTTATATATTATATATGTTATATATTATATATAATATATAAATAATATATTATATATTATGTATGTTATATATTATACATATAATATATAAATAATATGTCATATACAATATATAATATATTATATAAATATATAATATATTATATAAATATATAATATATTATATAAATATACGTAGTGTATATATAACATATATAACATATATGTTATATATAATATATATTTATATATAAACATATATTATTTATATGTTAAATACTATATATATATATATATATATATATAATAAAATACTCCCCCAACCCAATGGGGAACAAAAAATAAAAAGGATTCACCTCTACCCCCCCACCCTAAACTTTCTTTTTCACTTAGACCTTGTAGTAATAAAAAGGCAAAGGTCACAAGATGATCATAGGAATAAATGGAATAGGAACTTGGGGCACTGTGACAAACTTAGTTACTGGGACTTGGCTTATAGCCATGGCTACCACTTCTGCTCTGCTATTCCTAGAAGAGTGATATTTGTGTTTGTGTGAATTTATAATCAAAAGTGGAAGAACCCAGTTTTCACAAATAATATCATACTTGTGCTGGGTTTAAAATTAGGAACAGAATCGAGAAGTTCTAAATCTGGACTAGAAGGACTTGGGTGCTATATCATTACATGCCACCAGAGGGCACTTGAAGCTTGCCATTCTTATTCACCTGGGGACAAGAAGCATCTAAGAGAATGAATGCCCTGCCTACTGTCGTCCTGGCTAGATTCATATCTGATCCAGAGGCTTTAGATCTTCTTATGGATATTATGGGTATTCCTGTTACAGTTCTTTGCCTCCATCTCATTAGATCTCATTTTCTTAATTTCTCTCAGCATGATCCCAAGAACTGTTCACTCAACATAGAGTGTAAATGAAGCTTTTTTTTTTTTAACCTCAGTGAGAATGAAAAGCCTTTCCTATTGAGGTCTTAAATCTTGAATCCCCCCATCCTTCTGTTCTTCACTTATTTTTTTCTTGGGTGCACACAAAAAACTTTCAAATGAAACACTCTGCACATTTTAGTGCAATTCTATGGAAGATTCACAGTAACTACTACAGGAGACGTACACAAAATGCAAAATTAAACATAGACACACAGTGTTAGCCCTTTTATGAGCTAACATATAGACCAATATTCTTTGTTTTTATTTTATTCTTAATTTGTGGAATAAAACAAGCATTTTCATAGCATATTACAATAAAAAAGATAATTGAACATGAAACTATAAATCTACTATGCACAGCTTGCTATTCCTTTCAAATAGATAACAAAATTATCATGTAAATTTCTTTTTTTTCTTCCCTCCCCACTCTAGAGATGGCTACCATTAGGCACAATATGTGTGTGTGTGTGTGTGTGTGTGTGTGTGTGTGTGTATAAAATTATTCTATACATACTTCCATTTATCTTTTGTTTCTCTGGATGCAGATAGCAATTTTCTTCATGTGTTCTAATTTGGATATTTATAATAGTCAAAATAACTCATACTCTCAAAGTCATTCTTAAAACAATATTGTTTTCACTGTATACACTGTTTTCTTGGTTCTGCCCATTTTGCTCTTCATTATTCCATGCCAGTCTTTGCATATTTTTCTAAGACCATTGAGCTCCTCATTTCTTATAGCACAATAGTATTCCATCACAACCATATACCACAACTTATTTAGCCATTACCCAATTGATTGAAGCCAATATACTTGGAAATCAATCTTTAAAAAACTTCAAGCAGAGTTAAAAAAGTAAAACCCAATAAACAGATTCCTCCTTAGATGTGGGAGGAACTACAAAATCTGTTTTTTCAGTGATAATACATTTGCAACCTGTTTAATTTCAGAAGGCAACAAAATGAAGACTGCCCTAATTTTGCTCAGCCTTTTGGGAATAGCCTGTGCTTTCTCAGTAAGTCCTTTTCTTATTCTCTTAATTTATCCTCTCTCGATTGAAAGACAGACAGACAGACAGATAGGCAGATAAATTGATATATACATTTAATATTAATTTTTCCCTTGCAGGTAAAAAACTTATACCGAAGGGCCAAATTAGAGGATTCTGAAGAAAATGGGGTAATTGATTATTTTTTTACATTGTCTCTTTTTTTTTGGCTACACAAATGGCAAGTCTCATTGTAATGTGATCTCATTAGTGTGGTTATTCCCGCCAATGGTATCTAGAGCATTCTGGCCATCATGAGAGACTCTTGTCTATGTCCTCCTGTAAATCTGGCACAGGGAGTTACATCCAATATACTGGAGCCTTTCTCAATTTCTTCTGACATCCAGGCTACCAGTAGGACACAGACACTATCATCTACCATGTCACTAGTCCATCTTCTATTTTGAGCATGTATTTCTTTGATGATGTCTTTTACCTGCATTCCTATTCATGATTTTCTCCTATGTGCTACGGTCTGCTCAGATCTCCAACTGCCCTCTAGGGATATATGTTGTTGGTTATTCAGATGCTACTGTGCCAAATGACTCATAACCATATATTGCCCAAATATTGATATTGAAAAAATGGGAATTTTTTTTCTGGGAGAAATTTGGAGTCATTAAAGAAACTTTGTCATTTGCAGAATGGAATCCAACCTACTCTCATTCTTCCATTTAATTTTGGGACCATTTCATTCATTTGTATAGAAAATATAAACATTTAATTTCATTTATTTTTTTTCCTTAGGTCTTCAATCACAGATATCGATATTATATTTACAAATATTCTTACCTTTACCCACCTCTAAAACGAATTCCAGTTCAGGTAATTACTTCAGTTAACTATTTCCCCCCATTACAGATATTTTAAGATAAAAATGCTTAAATGATTGTTTGAAAGAATAGACATTTTTTTTTACCAGTAACTACTCAAAGAAATTCTGAACATTTGCATCATTCAACATGGCCTCAGATTACTTTGATATACAAAACTTTTACTGTCTCAACCCCAGGCAGATAGTGGTAAAGAATCTATTATTCTTTTTTTTTTTTTTGGAGGGGGAGGAAGGGCAGTTGGGGTTAAGTGACTTGCCCAAGGTCATACAGCTAGTAAATGTCAAGTGTCTGAGGCTAGATTTGAACTCAGGTCCTCCTGAGCTGGTGCTCTATTCACTGCACCACCTAGCCGCCTGGAGAATCTATTATTCTTTATAAACAAACCAAAGCAAGCACCAACTGCCAATGGTGTTCTTAACTATCTCACTAAAGCACGAAAGGGGTTTGTGTTTAAAAGCAAGACCATCAGTGCCATATCTAGAATTTAAAAATAGTCTTCAACAAGTTAAATCCAATTATTTTTATTAACTGCACAATTAATGAATTCCCAGAAATTAGTCATCCTATACAGTCAATAGTAAGAATAATTTACAGTAACAAAATATTTTCCTATTACCATGGGTTCTATGTTCCTTATTTCATTTGAATCTCACAATAGCCCTTTGAGGTAGGTGGAGCACATAGCATTATTTCCATTTGACAGTCGAGGAGACTTCTACCTCCTAGTCTAGTAATCTTTTACCATGCATGTATGAAATGACCAGTATGAGGAATTGGCAGGTCCTATCACAGCTGATTCAGCAATGTCATAAACAAATGGTCTAAATCTTAGTATCAAAAACACAGGCAAATTGAAAGCTCCTCAAGAATGAAGACAATTTAGATGTTATCTTTGAATCCCCAGAACCAAGTCAACAGGGGTGCAGAACCTGTGGCCTTCAGGCCGCATGTGACTTTTTAAGTCCTTGGGTGCAGCCTTTTGACTGAGTGCAAGTTTTACAGAAGAAATTCTTTTATTAAGGGGATTTGTTTTATGAAGTTTGGATTCAGTCTAATGGTCGCACTTGAGAACGTAGAGGGCCACATGTGGCCTTGAGGTCACAGGTTCCCCACCCCTAGCACATAGCAGGCACTTAGTAAAAGTTTGTTGAATTGGATTGGGAAAAGTGGGAAAAGTCAGTGGACAAAACCTTGTCAAGTCTATGGAAAGATCCAGGGAGCTTTATGCTCAAGGAATGATCCAGAAAGTCTCAAAAGGAGACACAACATTGCAGCCCTGGAGAACTTCAAATTACACAGCTGACATTGAAGACTGGCAATAGGGTAACTGTTTAGTGTACCATGTTAGCAAAAGGAAATGGGACAAGAGGAACCCCTTATGAAGGAAAGGAAATTTACAATGGACATGAGTTTCCATCTTCCCATAGAAATATCTTCTATGGAAAGGGATTTTTTGGTTGTTCAAACCTATGACTTCATCAATATAGAACTTATTATTATTATTATTAATTTGTTTGTTAATTTTTAGTTTACAGGATTCAGTTCTATAGTTCCTTGAGTTTCAAATTTCCCTCCCCCCACCCCCCATGACAGCATATAGTCCAGTATAGGATCTGCAAATACTTTCACATTAGACATTAGTCAGGTTACAAAGGCGTATTTCACTAGATGGGATGAAAAATGGTAAAGAGGAAATAAAACCAAACAATGAAAAAAAAAGATCAAGTAGTTTGCTTCCATCAGGATTCAGACTCAGTTCTTTCTAGTTCTTTCTCTGGATGTCGCATCTCTCTCCATCATGAGTCTTTTGGGATTGACTTATATCACTGCATTGCTGAGAAGAGTCCAGTCTGTCATAGTTGGTCATCGCACATATGTTGTGTCTCTGATTGTATACAATATAGAACTTCTTATGTGGGAACTTCCTTTACTGATGCAAACCGGTAACTTACTTATACCTAAGGCTATAGCCTTAGAGAGTTGTCTGGTGAGTAGTGAGAAGTTATATGGTTTTCCCCCTACCAAATATGCCAGAGGCAGGATTTAAACCCATGTCTTCCTGACTTGAAGGCCCTATCCAGTATGCTACACTGCATCTCTTCTTTGGGGAGAGATATGTCCTTTAAAATTTGAAAGAAAAAAACACAGACATTTTTGTAAAGATACTTGCCCTCAACACAAAAAAGCAATTATCTTAGATTTAACTACTTTTAAAGATTATAATGTAATTTACATTCGGGGTATCAATTACATGCCATGGTCAATATTCTGAGAATGATGGTCTTGGAATGGTGGTTTGACATATTTCTTTGGTACATTTGTATAGAAAAATGTCTAATTCTTTCAGTATTAGAAAAGGAGCATCTTAATGGTAATGTTATTTAGCATTCTTTTTATTTAGGGTTGTTTTTCTTTTCTTTTTTCTATTCCAGTGACCATAATCTCCTTATGGTGTGAGTAAATGGGTAAATAATTCTAAGAATTTACAGTAGTCTATGGAGATATGAGTAGAAATAATATGGATAGCTAAGGTTATCTTAGGGTTATATCCTACCATGAAAATGTACATTGAAGAAATAAAGAAAGGAAAAAAGGAAAGAAGGGAGAGGGAGAAAGGAAGGAAGGAAGAAAAGAAGGAAGGAAGGAGGGAGGGAAGGAAGGAAGGAAGGAAGGAAGGAAGGAGGGAGTGAAGGAAGGAGGGAGGGAAGGAAGGAGGGAGGGAAGGAAGGAGGGAGGGAAAGAAGGAGGGAGGGAAGGAAGGAAGGAAAGAAAGAAGGAGGGAGGGAAGGAAGGAGGGAGGGAAGGAGGGAATGAAAGAAAGAAGGAAGGAAGGAAGGAGGGAGGGAAGGAAGAATGGGATGAAGGAAGCACACCTACAGAACTGAAAATGTCCAATGTCTAGAAGGACATCATTAAACTGAAGAGGAGCTAGAGATGGAGATTAGGACTGGTGACTCAAATCCAAATGAAGATTAGTTGAAGAAACTGAAGTCATTTAGTTGGAAAAAGAGAGGATTTAGAGGTGAAACTGGGGAGTGAGTGTGAGAGTTGTCTTCAAGTATTTGAATTGAATTCAAGTGGAAGGAGGGATTAACTTTATTCTACTTTCCCCAGGGGACAAATCTAGCAGCAACATAAATGAAAGTTTCCAAAAGGGAATTTGAGGGTTGATAAGGAGAAACTTCCTAACAATGAGATATCTGGAAACAGAATAGGGTTTCTCTTGGGTTGTGGCTCCCTTTTAGGAACTATTCTTTGAGTAAAGACAGTGTGTTGAGTACGAAATCTGAGGTTACTTCTAATTCTAAGGCTCTGTGAGTCTGTAAAATATCACAGGTGATAAAGATATCTGATATTATTCCTACAAAATTGTTTGAGTTTTTACACTTTGTTTTTGGCAATGGAAATCAACACAAAAAATATTAAAAAGATTAAATCCCACCTACAACAGAAAATGAATTTATTGGGAGGAAAAGACTTATTAAGTCTTTACTACCTGTGAAGCATAGTGCTAGGCACTGAAGATACCAATGGAAAAGTAACACAGTTAAAAGAGGGAAAGATCTAATTGAGCAAGACTTAGTGGAGGAGACAGAACTGAGACTGAGCCTTGAAGAATAGCAAAGTAGAGAGAAAAGTGCATTCTAGGCTTGGAGACCAGTAGAAGGGTGAGGAAGGTTGTTGTTATTGTTTAAAGGACAGGGTAGCTAGGTGGCCCAGTGGATGGAGCACTGGCCCTGAAGTTAGGAGAACCTGAATTCAAATCTGGCCTCTGACACTTATCAGCTGTGTGATCCTGGGCAAGTCATTTAACTGTGATTATTTAAAAAAAAGGGGGGGGGAGGGGTATGTAAGAAGTCACAGGGCCATAGCTTGGGCAGCATGGATAGGATGATTACTGACCACAGAAAATATGCAGCTGCCCAATTCTCATTTTGCTTCTGTTTTATCTTCTAAGAAGTGTGATCTTTGCAGAAATAGAATAAGAATCACTAGCAAGTACATGATAATATCCAGGTACAAACAGATAGGGGGTGACTTACCAGTGACAAATATCGGGCCATACAAACCTAGAGACTGGGTAACTCCTTCCCCCAACACGGTTGGACTGGCAGATCTGGGAATGATAGGTCACCAAGTCAACCCAACTCTCAAAACCTTGATAGACAAGACTATTAGGCCAAATTTAATAGGATGAAATTCAACAGGCATCAATGCCCTACACCTGGGTTCAAAAAACAAACCTCTGAAGTATGGGATGGGAGAGGTAGCCAGAGAGTAGTTTCTCTGCAGGAAACAAAAGATCTAGGTGATTTTGTGCACTGCAAACTCAGTAGGAGTTGGCATTATGAGATGCCTGCCCCTCATTCCCCCACAAAGTCAACATGGTCTTGGGCTATAATGACAGAAGTAGAGCTTCCAAGAATAAAAACATGATTATTCTACTGTGTTGTAACCTGGTCAGAGGCCATCTGTAGTATCATGTTCAATTCTGAGCCCCATACTGGGACAGCTAGGTGGTATGGCGAATTAGAACACCAGTCCTGGGGTCAGGAGGACCTGAGTTCAAATATGGCATCAGACATTTAGTAACTGTGTGACCTTGGGCAAGCTATTTAACCTTAACTGCCAAGAGAGAGAGAGAGAGAGAGAGAGAGAGAGAGAGAGAGAGAGAGAGAGAGAGAGAGAGAGAGAGAGATATGTGGCAAAAATAGTGTTGAGAGGAAGCCAATTAGGGTGATGGAAAACCTTGCATTCATACCATATACTGATTAGTTGAAGGAATGAGGCATATCTAGCCTGAAGAAGAGAAGATTCCTGAGGGATATGACAGCTGTTTTCAAGTATTTGAAGGACTTCTATGTGGAAGATGGATTAGATTTGTTCATTTTGACCAGAAATGGCAGTAATACATGGAAATTGCAAAGAGACAATTGCTTGATGTTAAAAAAACAAAAACCAAAAAACCAACCATTACTAAGAATTAGAATTGTTTAAAAATAGAACATTTTAACTCAGGAGGTAAGGGGTTTCTTCCTCACTGGAAATCATCTGGAAACCAGAAGCCCAATTATTTCTCAACTTTGTTAAAGTAGCATTTTTTTTAAATATGGCTTTTTGTAGATGGCTACAAAATTCCTTCCTAACTCTAAAATTCTGTGATTCCATGACCCAACAGCAAGATAATCATATTTCTATGGTTACATTTTAAAAGAGCTAGCTCAAAACTAAATCATTATAACCAAGCTTAAATTTAATAGATGTTTATAGGATCTCAAATCTTACAAATTTTCTTTTGCTCAATACCTCTTTTGACAGTTTCAGGAAGAGAAGGAAAATTCATTTTGATCTATTATTGGGAAAGCAGGAAATATTGTCTCTAATAATTAAAATTATTGTTACTATTTTATGGTGAATATTGTTTATTAAAATTATATATTTCATATATATAATAACTATATATATACAACTAATTATACAATTATAGAGAATTATATAGAAATATTTTATAAATCACATGGACCTCAGGTTAGGAATTCCTGCCTTAAAAGAAAATAACTTTTTGTTGCCTTTAAACCGATTTTAAAATTTTGTTGACCTATGTCATGTTCTTATACTGACTTCATTTCTTCATGAAACCCACCTCTCCTAAAGTTATACTTTGTAAAAATAACAATAAAAGGGGTGGCTAGGTAGTGCAGTGAATAGAGCACCGACCCTGGAGTCAGGAGGACCTGAGTTCAAATTTGGCACTTAACACTTACTAGTTGTGAGACCTTGGGCCAAGTCACTTAACCCCAATTGCCCTGCCTTCCCCCCTCCAAAAAGCAAACATAATAATAATAATCAACATCAAAAAAGAGAAGAAAAATAGAAGGCAGTTTAGCAAAAGCCAGCTTATCAACTGAGACTAACAAAACTGCCATACCTCAACATTCCTCATGTTAAGGAGTGAAGGAAGGGAGCAGGATACATTTTCTCACCTCTTTTTCTAAGACAACCTTGGTCACCATAGGAACACAGATCATTATTATATAACTCAATTTCTGTTTTTATTCTTTCCATTTACATTGTTATAGTTGTGTATGTTTGGCTTTATTGTTACTATTTTTAAAGGCTAATGGTAATATTTTTCAGTCAAGGGAAATTTTAAAAATATACTAAAGATGGTACCATATAAAAATATACTAAAGTATGGTAACTGACTACAAACTCACATGGTCATCATTGACCAAGAAATTCTCCATTACTCAGGAAACAATCACCCTAATTTATATATTCTATTCAAAGTTTTTCTTCTACTTTCTTCTGTTGTCTATCTTCATATGCCCTTTCACAGGCTTCCTGTTAATTGGAAAGATTAGAGAGCACATAGAAAATACTGTGGTATATTCTATATTTTGATGGTATTCTAGTAAAAGATTTGATGGGAAGGAAGTTGAAATTAATGGCTAAGGCAAAGTTTGTGAATGAGATTTTAATTATCTACACCATCCATTAATAAGGAAAATAAGAATTTGTATTACTTAACATAATAATCACTACAAAATTATAAATTAGTGAAAACTATAATCATTTATGCTTGTTAAACCAATGTCAAAAAGCTCCCCCATGACCACCAGGTAACCTTTTTCTTGGTTTACATAAAAACTAAAATTTTCTTGAATACTTTTAATTTTCCAAGTGAATATGGTAGTGTTTGGAATTATCTTAAATCCTACAAAGTTATATGGCTATAGTACTCAATTTAAAACTTTTATTTTGATTGTGATTCTCTTTGTATAGGGAGGGATTCTTTAATGAAGAAAAAACACATACAAAGCTAATAAATCTTGTTTTTTCCACCATATGTTTGTGTATTTCCCTTTTAACAAGAGGTCAGAGAATTATAGAATTATAAAATGCCGGAACTGAAGGAAGAAAACTTAGATGACAAAACTAGACATAGAAAGATCAGATGACATTCAAATTGAATCAAGGGCTATTTTAAATGCATTAAATATGATCATTACTTAAAACAGCCCTGTAGTTATAGTTAATCATGTTGCTGTCTTATTCCCCTACTAGACTCTATGAATGGAAAAATATGTTAGCTAAAATTTGCATCTTTGCAATCATTTATTAGAGTACTTCACATACAATAGGCACTTAAATGTTTGCTAAAATAATGATTCCCTTTGAATTATGAAAAAAAATGATTTCATATTCCAAGCAACTTATTTCATGTTGATTTTTTAAAGGCACATTAAAATAGAACTGACTATAGGTTCTAGTTCCAAGTTGGCCACAGGAAAGTTACAGTATTTCTGAGCCTCAGTTCTCTTATCTGTAAAATGAGGGAGTTGGATTTGATGATCTCTAACACTCTTCCATCTCTAAAACTCTCTGACTCTGTATTCTATTTGTGGTTTACCATTATAATGACTTTAAATACGATCTAGTTTATGCATAACTACATTTGATATTTCTATGTGTTGAGTGTTATTCATGACCAGCAGTAGAAAATTCTGATTGTCTTTTCATATATTTTAGCACAATGGTGATTCATCTGAGGAAGGTGATGGTGAAAGCTCAGAAGAGGAGGAAGAGGAAGAGGTGGGTAACTTCTGTGGTCAATGTCAAAACAAACAGAATAGCAACGAAAATGAACAAGAAACTAGAAATGCTATACTCAACAAATGGCCATGCCCAGGATTACTTACTGCCTACTGCTTTCTATTTTGGGGAGCAGTGATGTTAGGTAACTCAATCCCAATTCATCTAAAAATTGAAACAATTTCCCAGATGTTGCTATAAATTTCCAGTTAATGTTACCTGAGATTGTTATACAAGCTCAAAAGTTTTTCTACTTTTGAGTTAGGGTTAAAAGAATGATGAAAAAGCAATTGAAAGCCTATATTTAGATTGCTAGGACATGATGATAAAGGTTGAGTAAATGATAATCTCAGTATTGTTGGAGTGGTAAATAGAAGGTGAATAAACTTTAAAATTCCAAAAAATTTTCCACCCATGTCTCATTGGGACATGGAAGTATCTCTGGGATCTCAGAAGATCAGATATCTAGGGGCCTCAAATGCTATCTTGTCCAACTCCCTCATTTTAGGGAAGAAGAATTTAACCCAGACTCTCTGACTCCACACCAGTGTGCTGGTCACTGTCCTGTGCTAGAAGGCTTACACCCACAGTCTTGAAACTCTGGGAAATTATTGTAATGATTCTGGAAAAGATTCAAGTACCCTTTTCAGAGGAAGACAGACATTTTTCTAAGGGTAATCTTAGCTAAATATAGACAAGTTCATTACCAATAGGCTAGAAATTGTATGATGAATTCTTTAGCAATGGGCATCCCTTAAACAAAACAAAATAAACAAACAATATATATATATATGGCCCTCAGTCCTATGCACCCTCCTTTAAATTTATGCAGTTAACTATGGCAGAGTGACCATATATGAACCAAAAATTATGTCTTCAGACCATCTCTAACATTAACTTAGTTGTTGGTACTCAAAATGTAAGATATTTGCCAAATGATCAGAGAGGGGCATAGATCTAGAGGAAAGAAATCATATCAATCTTTACATACCTGCCATAAACAAAACTCAAAAGACAGAAGGATGATACAGCTAAATTGAAGGTTGGTTCACAGATTTACAGGAGGCAAAAAAGTGAGTTGACAGAGTTTGTTTTATTACGTGGCCAAAGGAAAAAGGCATGTGGGAGTGAAGGGGAGTCATCTTGTAGTACTCACAGTATTTTCAAAAAGATCATTATGAAAATAAATGTAGCCTACCTATTAATATCTACAGTATTTGGAAGCTCTTACTTAATAAGATCCTCTAAGTTAATCAATCAATATTTAATTCTCAGTGACTTCAATGGCCACTAATTCCTATTCCAATACCATCATAATACAATACCTTAAATGTGGTACTACAGGTGTGTGGGGGGGACTAGTCACAAAATTTGTTATAACTACACACTTGGGGCCTCACACCTCTCAGTTTGATTTGTGATATACCTTGTGTTTAGTTCATTCCATCAAATTGTTCTCATATTAGCAGATTTAATCCCAGAGATAGATCACCTCCAAGTGGTTACATTCATACTCCCTCAGGTCCCTAGGGTAACTGTGTTGAGGAGAAATATATTTCCCCTACTTGCCATTTTAGCTCTTGAGGCTTCAACTGTTATTTTTCTCATACACATCCAACCACTCATAAGGCAACGTATCCACATTTAGTGTAACATTTATACAATCAATTATTCAAAATAATGGCACTTTTAGATTTTAAAAGAATTATTTATTTAATAAGGCAATTATTTAAAAAATAAAATTATTTAATTATTTAATAATGTTATAGATACTAATGTATTAAACTAATATCATGGTATACATATAAAAGCTGTAGTGAAGAATGGCAGGGAAATGAAAGAAGAAAACTCATGTGGTTAGATTAAGTCCCAAGTGTGAATGTTGATCCTAACCACTTTTCAACTAGGAAAATAGTTTTTATAGGTTTTTTCAATTAATCAACACTCTTGAAGGGGTATTTAGAAAATGTTAGCCCAAAATGTGAACTGCAGTTCTCTTTACACCAAAGAACGGTAAGTATCATCAAACTGGCTATGTTTGTTTTCTACAGGGTAGACCAGATAGCTTTGCACTTACTCAGATGCTATGCTGTCCAATCATAATGGAGGTCTCATCAACAGAGTTACCATTTACTCTTTAAGCCAGCATTGTAAAACCCCTTCTGCATTTCTTTCTCAAGCCAGAAAGGGCATCAGAGATCAACGAACCCTTATGAATGGCGTTACCTTTCTCAAACTCTAAGTGGCACCGAAGGGTAATAACTGGGGTCTGAATGCTTGTCAATGACATCAGTTCTCTCTGACCAACCTGTAATTGCTTCTTCTTTGCTGTTTGTTTCTAAGTGCTCTAACTCCAAGGTTCCTCCTCCTCTCCTGTTATGATGCCCTTGGGACGTCTATATTGTTAAATAGCTTAAAGAAAAGTCTCCAGACTCTCAGTGAGTTAACTTTACTGTAAAAGAACCTGAATTTCCCCTATGAAATCAATAATCCCTTTTAACCATCTGTCAGTTTTCAAATATTTATATGGTATTTACCATTATAATATGATAAATATCATATAAAGCATACGTGCAAATTAGCCATCATGCCACCATATTTTGAAGCTTCAACAGAGGAATCTTTGGGGCCCTTGAAATTCTGTTTCTTCACATTCACACTTCTCTTGTTTTAAAAAATAAATAAAAAAAGATTTTTCCTACCTTTTTACAATGCTAAATTATTCCCACAGGTTTGAGACACTACTCCACCTTGTTGGTAAAGAGGTCTGAATTCTCAAAACTATACTGCAGATCATTCTCTCTCCAAAAATGTCCTAAATCCTATTTGGAAGCTATATTTCCACATGCACATAAATTAATAGTTTCTACAAAACAAGCTATTCATATTAGGTATCAAAATATTCATTGATCCTTTGACAGTAAGTATAAATCTTTATAAAAAATACTGTTTCTGCCCATTTTGGGAATGGCTAGGGATCTTTTTTTTAATTAGAAAATATGAATCAGGGGCGGCTAGGTGGCACAGTGAGTAGAGCATTGGCCCTGGAGTCAGAAGGACCTGAGTTCGGATCCGACCTCAGACACTTAACGCACACACAAACAAAAACCTAGCCGTGTGACCTCGGGCAAGTTACTTAACCCCAATTGCCCTCCAAAAAAGCAAAAAAAAGAAAAAAGAAAATATGAATCAGAAGTAATAATTGAGGGATGTTAAAGATTTATGGAATACACAAAAACCTGATAATATACATCATGAATATTTTCTTCAAGAGTAAAATCATGTATATTTAAGCATTCTTTATAGACTACTTGGCTATTTGTCACTAAAAATATGAATAAGTATTTGTTTTCATATAATAAGTACTGCAAAAATTGTAAGGGCCACAGTTATTATGCTCTGCTGTTCTATCTCAAGTTTGGCATCTTCAGTACTATAATTACCTCCTAACTATCCAGATACAAGAACCAACTGAATATGAATTGAAAAATGCCACCTAATCAAATCTGTAGTTTTTGTTGTGACCTTTATTATATTTTAAATTCTTCTTAGTTGCATAGTTATATAATTTCATATTCCATAATTATTCCATGACAAAAACCTGGTCATGTGACTCTACCTCGGAGAGTTATTGTGAGATAAGTGCTTTCCAAAACTTAATGTCTTATAAAAGAATAAACTATGTGTTTTGGGAAAGTAGTTAAATTAAAAATCACCTATTGAAGAAAACCCCCTAAATGGGGGTCAGTTCATTGAGAGTTAAATCACAGAAGCAGAAGAGCTTCCTTTTCAACAGCAAATACTTATCTAGAATCCAAGGGTTCCATGATGTTTTATATGATTTTCAACAAGAAAGAAGAAAATATATTGACTGAAGAGATACAATAGAAATAATTTACATAAAGCTGTGAGAATTAATTGGACCCCACAGTTACTAGATGTATAAAATGTAGGTATTCTCTTGAAAGAAATAGATTTTGAGCTTAGTTTATAAAAGAAGAGGAACTTGGTATAGCTAAGGGAGAGAGAAGAGTATTCCAAGTTGGGAGACAATATGAGTAAAGTAAACTCAGCTGTCTACTACTTTGTGAAAATTTGAAGCATAGTTTACTTTCTAGTAAAAAAAAAAAAGATTGGGGGCGGCTAGGTGGCGCAGTGAGTAAGAGCGCAGGCCTCGGAGTTGGGATGACCCGAGATCAAATCCGGCCTCAGAAAATGAGCACCCACGCATAAATAATGACTAGCCGTGTAACCTTGAGCAAGTTACCTAACCCCAATTGCTTTAAAAAAAAAAAAAAAAGAAAAAAAAGATTGACTTAATCTAATTTGACTAAAACTAATGTTTGTTGCAAACTTTCCTACCAGGAGACTTCAAATGAAGAAGAGGAAACAGAGTCTAATGGAAGTGAAGAGTCTACCACTGTATCTACTATTACAACTGGATATGGAGAGGACAATACCACTGCAAGTGGGGATGTGGGTTTAGCAGCAATTCGAATTCCAAAGAAGGTGATAATTGCATTTTACCCTAAGTTACCATGACCTTGCTGTCTCTCTTCCATAAAATATCGCATTTCTTCTATCGTCTTTAGTTGAAAGAACCATGAACACTTTTAGTGTATGTTTTGAAATAAGCATATATCCCCAAATCTCAATTAGCTAGAATGCTTGAATAATGAGGTAACTGAATGTCTAGCTAACTAAAACTGTAGTAGTAGATTGGATTTGTGCTATCCTCAGTAGTGGCACGAACTGTACCAATGCTCTCCATACTTTTTCCATTCCGTGCGACTCTTGTTAATGTCCCACAAATCTTAGTTAGTTAATAAGTTTTAACCATAAAACTCATTTTATTCAAACTCTTCTGCATATATAATATAGTTCATTTTCTTGCTTTACTGAGTAGAGCTTTTTTTTTTTTACCAAAATTGCATCTTTCTCAGTTGATTGATCAATATTCTGATTATCACTGATTATTCCATGCTAAAGTCATGGATGTAAGATTATAGATGTAGATAGAGCTAGAAGGAGCATTGGTGGTCATTTCGACCAGATGAGGGCAGTAAGACAGAAGGAGGTCAAGTGATTTGTCCAATGTCCCACAAATAGTAAGAATGAGACTTGAACCCAGGTCTCCTGATTTTTATTATTTAGTTATTATTTATTTAAGTCTTTAATTACTCTATTCAGTTAGGAGATACACACACACATGCTAAGGAATAAAAGGATAAATAAAACACAATCCCTACTCTTGAGGACCTCATAATCTAATAAGTAAGATTAAAAGGGCACATAAATGTATTACAAGATAGAAGCCCTGGGACTGAATACTAGTTCTGCTTCTTAACAGCTCTTGGCCTCAGTTTCCTCATCTTAAAAATTAGGGACATTATATGATTTTTATGATCATTTCTGTCTTTGGGGACCAGGGAAGGTTTCATGAATAAGGTAACATTTAAACTGGATTTTGAAAGGTAGTATTAAATGGTAGAGACTTGGGAAAAGGCATGGCAGGGCATCAGGAGCAGATCATAGCAGATAATTCTTCTGGATGTTTTTTTATTCTTCAAAATCCATAATAACAGTTTGTTCCTTTCAGGTCTCTCTCTCTCTCTCTCTTTTTTGAGTCAGGTTTCTCTCTTTCTCCTTTAAATAGAATATAGGAAAAAAGTCAAAGATCTGCCATATAAATATATATATATATACATATATAATATATGTACACACACACATATATACGCACTATGTGTGTATGCATGTTTGTGAACATATACACATAGATATAGATATATAGATATTGATAATTCCCATTGTTTATTTCATTAATGTAGAGCAGGAGCTCTCAAACTTTTTGGTCTCAGGACTCCTTTGCACTCTTAAAAATTATTGAAGATTACAAAGTGCTTTTGTTAATGTGGCATATATCTAATTGATATTTGCCATGTTAGAAATTAAAAGGGATAATGTTAAAAAGTTATTCATTCATTTAAAATAATAATGAACATATTACTCATTAATATTAATAACATTTTAATTTAAAAATTATAATATTTTCAAAAAAAATTTAATGAGAGTAGCGGAATTGTTTTACATGGTTTTTTTCCCCCAAAATTTCTTTAATGTCTAATAATAGAAGACAGCTGGATTCTCACATCTATTTCTGCATTCAATCTGTCAAAAGAAAACCAAGTCCCCATGGATATGCAATTAGAAAAAGAACGAATTTTTTAATAGCACAAGTAATGTCTTAATATTATGGTAAAATTAGTTTTGACCTTAAAGACCCCTAAAAGGTTGCAGGGACACCCAGAGGTCTGCAGACCACACTTAAAGAACTACTGATGTAGGGAATTCCCAGTGGGTATATGGGTAACTGTCAAGCAACTCATATTCTTAAATAATGGCTGGGAGCACTGAAAAGTTGTGACTTGGCCAGATTCAAAATGTGTGTGTGTGTGTGTGTGTGTGTGTGTGTGTGTGTGTGTGTGTTTGTGTGTGTGTGTGTGTGTGTGTGAAAGTCTTCCTAATTCTGAGGACAGATCTCCCCCTGACTCTCAAATAGGCTAGATATTTCAGTAGCCACGCAGGTTGGCAATAAGCATTTATTAAGTGCCTATTGTGTGCAGGGTCTGGGAATATGAAGAAAGGCAAAAATAGTCCTTTCCTTCAAGCAGCTTACAGTATAATGGGGGAGGGGCTTAACTTACAAGTCACTAAGTACACTGGAGGCTGAAGAAGACAGTTGGTGGAACTTGAGCTGAGTTTTGAAGAAAACAAGAGAAGCATGGTGGTGGAGATGAAAAAGGAGAGAATTCCAGATATGCATTGGGAGAACTGCAAAGAAATTGGTGTAGCTAGATCAAAGAAGGAGAATTGTGGATGGGAATAAAGTATAAGAAAACTGGAAAATGAGGAAAGAGCAAAGTTATGAAGAGTTCTAAGTACCAAACAGAAGAATTTATATTTGATCTTAGAAGTGATAGGGAAGCATTGGAGCTCATTGAACAGGGTGTGGTTAGGAGGGGAACCTAGGTGACACAGTAGATAGAGTCTGGAGTCAGGAAGATGTGAGTTCAAATCTGGCCTCAGACATTTACTAGTTGTGTGACCCTGGGCAAGTCATTTAACCCTAAATGCCTCCTCCCAAAAAAATCATAATGAGAGTTTAGTGGATAAAGCACAAAGATTGAGAATTTCTGATATTGCTGCTCAATTCACAGATCTATAAATATCATTTTAGAGAATGGAGTGCTGTAGCAGTATAGCCAGGTGGTTCTGGAGTGAGGCAGATTTAGATTTAAGACCTGATCCTGATTCTGTGACCCTGGGGTAGTCATCTAACCTCTCAATACCCTGAAGCAACTCTAAGAAATTAAGTTATGGATAGCTTTAGTGGAGGGCATTTCTTTATCAGGAGCTCCTTATATTAAAGAAATGATAGACCCTGATTAAAATATCAACTTCCTTAACCACAGTAAACCAATTTACCTAACTGTGAAAAAGGAGAATTCTCTTCAACCTCTCACTGAAAAATTAAACTCCATCATTCCAAGCTATGTCTCCACTCCTAGGATTTCAATTTAACAACCAGTTAGAAGATTTAAAACAAACAACGACAAAAAAATGGAGCTCTCTGACAGATACCCTATGATTCCTATAAAATTCAAGATCCTAAATACCATAAAAAGATTTCCTTAGTCTAAAAATAATCCAATCAAAGAGGTCTATTTAGACAAACATTTCTTTTTCCTACTTGTTCTGAATCTTTATGAAAAGATCCAGGGCAAGTCTTTTGAAAGCTAAAGTTGTCCAGTTCAAAATGAAGTTTGAAATGGTGTACATAGCCCAAACAGAAGAGCACTGAAAAAACAGAAATGTTATTAGTTGTTTTTAATAGATATTTAACTGAATACTTGCAAAATATTCATTATAGGAAGAAGATAGTAAAAATAAGACAGCTACAAAAGAGGAAGAAAGTGATGAAGAAGAGGAGGAGGAGGAAGAGGAAGAGAATGAAGAAAGTGAAGCTGAAATAGATGAAAATAAAGAAGGAGGCAATGGCACCAACCATGAAAATGCTGAAGGAGAAAATGGAAATGGGACAGAGGATGGAGAAGAGGAAGAGGAAGTAGAAAATGCCACAGAAGCCACAGAAAACGAAGAAGGGGCCAGCAATAGCACTGAAGTGACCACCCTTCTGAATGGCGGGTATGAGTCTACTACTCTTTCAAAAGGAGACAATGGGGTTACTCCTCTTCCATATGAGGAGAGCACCAGCAATCTTTATGATGGCGGATATGAAGAACCAATCACTAATGAGTATGATAATGGGTATGAAGTCTATGAAAATGAGAATACAGAACCCCGTGGTGACAATTACAGAACGTATGAGGATGAATACAGTTACTACAAAGGGCATGCATACAATGGCTATGGAGGTCAAGATTACTACTATCACCAGTAAAGACAGAAAACAGGATCAAGTCATTCCTACTAATGGTTTACATGGCCATTTTTTTTTTTACAAGTTGAACTCAGGAAGATACAATATAAGAAATCCGCAGTATATTATGGAGGGGTGCTGCTGCTTTAAAACTTTCTTTGGCCAGTAGGTCAACTTTTCAAATTAGCTGAATTCCTAGTATTTATCTGGGGGATGCTAATGAAAGCCCTTGCAAATCAGTACTTCTTAACCAGCAGGAGTGATCTTTGGGAATGAAAACAATCCTGGTGAATGTTTTGGGGCTGCTGCACCGCACCTGTTTGAAAACAAACAAACAAATGTTTTTAATGGCTGGCATTATTGTGAAATTATAAAATGTTATATTGTTTCAGAATATGCCATGTCGTGATGCTGTGGACACTATACAACAGATATATAGACTTTTATATCATTGCCTATCAAAAACTGTTCAAGTGCAATTATTTGCCATCAATCTTATTTTACACCTTTGTTTATATTCTATTGTTTCTATTAAAGTCAAATGCAATTCACAAAGCATGTTGGAATTTAAAAGTAATGTTGTTAACATTTAATAATTAAACTGTTATTGTGCTTATGAGCTTGTTTGATGAGATTAATCCAGCTTCTAAGAGGAATCAAACAATAAGCATTTCATTAGCTATCTAATATCTACTAGGTATTGTGTGTTGGGGATACATGTAGAAGAATAGGGAAATTCTTGAGTTCAGGGAACTTGGGTATAACATGTTCAAAGATGACCAAACACAGGATATGTAGGAAAAGAACATTCAATGATTTGGCAAAGAGTAACAACTGGGAGACTGAGTAATGGTCTGTTGGCAAAGGTGGCACTTGAGGTCAGTTTTGAAAAGAGTTAAGTTCCAAAAACAGGAAATGAGGAGGGAGAGCATTCTAAGAACAAGGGAAAATGTATAAAATGGCATTAAGGTAGAAGATGGAATGTTGGGTGCCTGGAACAGAGAATTTATAAAAAGGATTGAATAGCCTTGAAATATAGATTGAAGGCACATGGTAAGGGACTTTAAGTGCCAACAAGATTTTGTATTTACACAAGAGCCAATAGAGAATAACAGTGAACATGAAAGCTCCTATTATTGGTGATTTTGTTGATACTGTCTTATTACTTGCAATGACCTCTGGCTATTCTTACCTGTATCATCTACCTCCTGGTTCCAGGTAAGTGGACTCAATGTCTGGTCTCAGAAAGAGAGCTATGATCACAAAGCCTCCTTGGTGTTGTCCTCATTTTGAATTCAATACTTCTTTCTTGCTACTATGTGATGCTTCCTTTGTCACTTCCCCACTAAACCAAAGCCATTTAAAAATTTATGGAGAAGTAATGAAAATATTCCATTGTTACCATAAAGGATTAGGTACTTTTCTTATTTAAGGTACTTATCTTTGCAAAATACAAGGCGTGATGAAGTCATTCTAATGTAACATTTTAGGACATTATAACCAATGGGATTGATATTGCCTATTAGAAATTTATCATGTGGATTGATTTGGACTGGTCAGTGCCCTGTAAGCCTCATCTCTTGGTTATGAATTGTCAGTATTGTTTTACTTACTTTTGGTCTTCCAACTCCATCCATTTCTATTAAAATAGTTTTCAAAGAAACCATCATCTCATAGCTCTAAGTGGAAGCTCAGCAGACAGTGAAGGAACTGAAAAGGTTATGTTAAATGTTGGATTTTTATCATTCTAGTCTATTGCTAGTCACTAATTAAATGGAAACAAAAATTAGCAACCCCTTTAAATGCAACATTTTTTTTTTTTTTTGCTTTTTGGAGGGGGGAAGGCAGGGAAATTAGGTTTAAGTGACTTGCCCAAGGTCACACAGATAGTAAGTGTTAAGGATCTGAGGCTGAATTTAAACTCAGGTCCTCCTGACTCCAGGGCCAGTGCTCTATTCACTGCACCACCCAGAGGCCCCTAAATGCAACATTTCACTTGAAGGCAAAGAAATGAATAATAGTTGAACTTTGGAGGTCCCAGTGATGGGGTTTAGGCTCTGGGAACCCCCTTAAATCTTCCCACTTGATGAGGCATTTGCCTGAGATCATAAGCCTTTCATTATCCATAGGCCCAAATCTCTATTACTCTTAAGCTAGCCTAGCCTTCCATTATCCAGCTAATTCCCACCCTTGATTCTATCAAAATGTCTATACCCAAATCTGTTACCCTTAAACTAGCTTAGCCATTATCTGCCATCTCCAGATAGCCTTCATCTATTTCCCACCCTTAATCCCATTCCTGGAGTCTGACCTCAAAATTCTCCTTAGCCTCCCTCCTCAAGACCCTCCCCAAACCTCTTCTCTAGATCACCCCTAGATCCCTCCCACAGTCTTTCATATATAAGATCCATCTTGCCTCCATGAAGGTGCTGAAATTCAATCTAGTGCAGACTCATTCTGCTTCAGATTGTTCTGGCTGGCTTGTCAATGCAAACTCACAAGCACTTAGGCTCCTTAAGAGTCTACCCATTTTGGTGAATCTAAACTTTGTTTTACTTGGGCTGAGAGAAGGCTTGAATTGAATTCACTCAGCAGGACCCAATGTGTTGGTATTTTGGGGTCTCGAGCACCCCTAAACCCTCAAACCTCAACACCACCAGCCTCATAATTGTACAAATCATCACCAGAATCACCAGTAGGAGACTGGACTGACTCAAAAAAAGGTTAACTCTCCTAGCTTTTTATTTTAAGTAATTATTTGAGGACTAACTGGAATGCTGTCAATGACCAAAATAACTCCCTTATGTACAAGAACATGTCAAGCTTCTCAGAAAGAACTGTTGTCAGTTCTATAAAAACCTCCTCACTTCTCAGTCACAGACTCATACAGTAAATATCAGTGAATAGAAAAAAGACTCAAAGAAAAACCAGGGCTGTTTATTTTAAAAAACAGAGTGAACTGATGAATTAGGGCAGTCACTTGGATAATTCTGATCAAAAATTGCATTTGAATCCTAGTAATGTTGTTGAGGAAAAAGTAAAGGTTAGTTCTTGAATTATCTACTTATTTATGGTAATTTGCACTACCCTCAACTTCTCACAATCCTACCCTAAGTGTAATTGATTCAACTTTCAAAACATCCCTCACATCTGTCTTTTCTCTCACTTACCCAGGCACCTCCAAAATTCAGGCCTCATCACTTCTTGTTAGGACTTTTACTAAAGACCCCTTCCCCCCACTTTCTCTTTTATTTGAAATTTTAACATGTTCATTTTTAAAGAATCCAATCTATTCTTGATTTTTTAAAAAAAGTGTCCTGACAATTTGAATTATCCATAAGGGCAATGGACTACCTTGAAAGTTACTAAGTTCCCTCTTTCATTGGAGGTCTTCGAGTAGAGACTGCAGGACCACATTTTGTCCATATTCTAATGTAGGTTCCTTTCCAGACATACACTGGATTAGATGGTCATTAGGGTTACCTCAATTCTAAAATTCTGTGATTCACATGATACCATTTGTTACAGAAAACTGAATTAATCTTTCTTTGTTCTCTGTGCTATAAACTTTTTTAAAAAATTAATTTTGGGGGGTTACATTTTAAGTTCCAAACTGTCTCCTCTCCTTTATGGGTGAGTTCATCCCATTCATATTCAGTTATAATTACTAGTTGTACATTTCCCTCCATCCTTTTTTCCTCACTGTTTATTCTTCTCTCTCTTTTTCCCCTATCCCTACTCAAACTCTAATTTATTTCTAACCATGGCCTCCCTAATCCACACTCCTTCTAAGAGACTCCCTTATCCACTCTCCTTTCTAAGAATCCCTCCCTTATCCTGCTATTCCTTAATTCACCCACCATTCTCACAGTCCCTCCCTTATGCTATGCCCTCAAACTCCTATTTCTTTGTAAGTTAAGAAGACTTTTATTATACCCCTTTAGATGTATGTTATTCCTTCTTTAACACAGTTCTGATGAGAATAAGGTTCTAGCATTACCAACTCCCTACCCCCTCCTGCCTCCAGTGTAACAACAGTTATTCTATTCGCACCTTGTTTGTATGAGATAATTGCTCCATTTTACCTCTCCCTACCCAATTTTATCTTTTACGATCATCCCATCATCCTCAATTCAACCACAAGTCTTCTATGTCTGTTCTTTCAAAGTACCCAAGTAATAACATTCTTAAGAGTTACAGCTAATGTTTTCCCATATGAGAAGTAAATAGTTTGACTTTATTAAATTTGTTATAATTGGTTCTTAATCTTTCCCTTCTCATGTTTCTCCTGATTTTTATAGGTCAAATTGTCCATTCAGTTTTGGTCTTTTCCTCACAAATAACTGAAAGGCCTTTAATTCATTAAATATTCATTTTTCCCCTGCAGGATTATACTCAGCCTTGCTGGGTAAGTTATTCTTGGGTTGGAAACCTGGTGCCTTTGCTCTTTGGAATATTCTGTTCCATGTCCTCCAGTCTTTTAGTGTAGAAACTCCTAAATCTAGTGTTATTCTGGCTGTAGGTTCACAGAGCGAAGTGGTTTTTTTCCCCTAGTTGCTTGTAGTATTTTTTCCTTGACCTAGGATCTCTTAGCTATAATATTCCTGGGAGTTTTCATCTTGGGATCTCTTTCAGGTGGTGATCAGTGGATTTTTTTTCAATTTCTATTTTACCCTCAGGTTCTAGAACTTCAGGGCAATTTTCCTTAATAATTTCTTGAAGTAAAGTGTCCAGACTCTTTTTTTGATCATAATTTTCAGTCTCTCTTTAGTCTGTTTTCCAGAGGAGTTGTTTTTTTCTTATATTTTACATTCTTTCCTATTTTTTCATTCTTTTGATTTTGTTTTATATTGTTGAGTTTGGGTTTTGTTTTGTTTGGTTTGGTGTCTTATGAAGTCATTAATTTCCCCTCACTCAATTCTTTTTTTTTTTTTTTTGCAGGGCAATTGGGGTTAAGTAACTTGCCCAAGGTTACATGGCTAGGTTTTTGGTTATTTTGTTTATTTGTTTGTTTGTGTGTGTGTGTGTTAAGTGTCTGAGGCCAGATCCAAACTCAGGTCCTTCTGACTCCAGGGCCAACGCTCTACTCACTGAGCCCCCCCTCACTCAATTCTAATTTTTTAGGAGTTATTTTCTTCTTTTTTTCTTTCTCTTTTCTCTTTTTCCCAATTGCTTGACTTTTTTCCATAATTTTCTTGATTTTCTTGCATTACTCTTATTTTTTCCTATTTTTTTCCTCAACCTCTTTTATTTTATTTTGAAAGGTCTGCCAAAGACTCTTTTGGGACTTGTGATCATTTTACTTTTTTCTTTAAAGTAGAACTAGTTGCTTTAAATTCCCTATCTTATTCAGAACTCAGATCTTCTACTATCACCATAGCTGAGTTCTTTCTCTTTTGCTTACTCATTTTTCTTTTCCAGTGGTTTATTTCTTGGTAACTTTGGTAGATATGGGCTCTAGTCCTGAGGTGTGGGGGATAATCTTTCAGGCTTCCAGTTTTCTGTATTATTGTTTACTGATCTCAGTGTGGGAGACAGACCTCAGTTACTCCTCTCTCTACCCCTGAGCCATGGGGGTGAGGACGGGAGAAGCAACATTTCAGCACAAGTGTTCTCACTCCTTGCAGTCTCTCCTGTGTCTGCAAGCTTTAGCTCACTTCTCTTCCCTGGAACCAAAATCAGGGATTTTGCTTTCCTATGAGTGTCCATAACCAGTATCACCGTCTCCTGCAAGTGGACTCACCAGAATGTGCTGGCTCTTCCTCACCCACAGCTGCAGCCTGAGACTGCATCTGGTCAGTTCACCTGGGCCCTATGTTCAGCACAAGCATAGGGCCCTGCAATCTTCCCCTGATCAGCCATCTGACCCTACTGTCTATGGGGTGAGGCTGCTTCTGACACTGCTGCCCCCAGGGTTTGTTGTTTGCTGACTCAGGGACATCTTCCTGAAGGTATTTGCAGTTCAGTCAGGCCATTCCACCTCCCTAGAAGGTCAGGTCATTCCAAATATCTTCTCAAGTGGTCTTAGGCAGACAACTGCTTTACCCCAACTTTTAAATGTTTCTGATACTCAAAGATCACTTTGCCACATTATTTTAAATTGTTTGTGGAGGAATTTGGGAGAGACAGGCAATTTCCTGCCTTATTCTGCCATCTTCTCAGAATCCTCTCCTACACCAGACTCCTAACTAATCCCCCAGCCTCCAGTCTCTTCCCTCCTCTTTCACAATATTGCCAAAGTTGTGTTTCTAAAGCAGATTTGACCTACTCAATAAATTCCAGTGGTTTCCAATCAAAGGTCAAGAAGAGATCATCTAATCATCTCTAGCCCCAAATGCAAAGTCCTCTATTTAGCATTTAAAGCCTTTCAAACCCTTTTCCAATCTACCTTTCCAGGTTTATTATGTGTCACTCCCTTTTATGCGGTATTTCCTGTCTTCATGCTATTGCCCAGGCTGCCCCCATGCCTAGCATCCATTCCCTATCCACTTCTATTAAAATCTCTGCTTCCTTCAAAACTTAGTTTCAGAGCCAACTTCTAAATGAAGCCTTTTCTAATCTTTCTAGATGATAGTGCCTCCTCACCAAAAAAAAAAAAAATTCCTTTGTAATATATATTTCTTATGTATGTTGTATATACATACATTTTGTCTTTACTTATCTATGTATATGTTACCTTCCTTTATAGTATGTAATCTGTTTGAGTAGGTTTTGTTGTTTCACTTGCATTCCCAGAATCTGGCAAAATACCTGTCGTGAACTAAGTGCTTAATAAATGTTGCTGAATTGGACTGAATTTTTAAAAATATCTACAAGGTTCTTGGCACTAGAAATACAAAGGCAAAAACGAAAGCAATCCTCCCTATGCATATGTCCTTTCTTTGCTATGAGATGATTGAATATGTACATAGCTATGAATAGGACAGAAAAAGGGGAGAAGGGAGTGAAGAAAAATCCTACAAACTTCTTTGGGGATGTGGGAGGAAAGAGGGAGTGCTAACAGCTGGGAAAATGAGACAAGATTTGACTGAAGTGGTGGCAAGTTGATTGAGGCATGAAGGAGGAAAAAGATGCTGACAGAAAAGAGAAGGGAAGGCATTCCAGCTATAGGTGGTGAGAGAAGAGAAGGGAGGGTATTACAACCATAGGTTATGCAAATGCACAGAGGTGGGAGATTTTGAGTTTGGGGAATGACTAGTAGTACAGTATGGCAGAAGTTCTACAAATGAATCAAAGAAAATAATGAAATGACAAAGAAAACTAATGAAAACAAAATCAAAATATTAAAAATCAGAATAAAATGTAAGGAATATATTAGAAAAATGGCTGCTCTGGTCAAGAAGAGATCATCTAAGAACTACTAGATGAGTTGAAAATCATGGAAACCATATTTCAAGAAATCATAAATAAAACTGTCCAAATCTGTTAGAACAAAAAGCCAAAATGAAGACACAAAGAATCCATTGATCACCTTCTAGAAGAAGCTAAAAAAATGAAATATCTTTCAAACAGCAGAGTAAATACACAGAACTTTCAGGTCAAAGAAAAAAAAAATACTACAAGTGGCCAAAAAGAAACTTTTTAGATACTAGGGAAACACAGTCAGATCGCAACAGACTTGGTAGTTGCCATTCAAAAGACAGGGAAGCTTGAAATATAATTTTTTAAAAGGCAAAATACATAAATTTAAAACCAAGAGTGTTCTGTGTGGCAAAATTAAATATAATCCTTCAGAAGAAAATGGACCTTTAATAAATAAGAGAATTTTCAAGTATTCCTGATTTTAAAATTTTTTAAAAGGGCCAGAATTGAGTACAGACACTTTGAAATGGAAATTCAGGAGACAAGGGAAAAATAAGCATAAAAATGTGATCTGGAATGGGCTATTTGAGAATGAATAGTATATTGCTAAAAAAGGAAGAAGAAACAAGCATGTAATCACAACTCTAAGGTCTTCAAGTGTCAGAGAGAAAGATATGCAGAGGACATAGGGGTCGTTTTGTTTTAATGATAAGCTATCATGACTTCTGACCAGGCTACAATAAAAATAAACATGACAGATATATAAATTGGGACAATATACTTGAAGGCAACATAAATAAATCAATATAGCATCACATTGAAATAGTCAGTCATAAAGGATAAGTACTTCCTATATGGCATATACTGAACTAAATATGGGATAGAAAGGAAGGCAAAAGACAATCTCTCCCTCTCCCCCCCACCCCAGGATCTCACAGTCTAATGGGGGAGAAAATATGAAAATAACTATGTACAAACATGATATAGATATGATAAATTGGAGATAATCAATGAAGGAAAGGCATTAGCATTAAGGATGATCAGCAAACACTGTATAAGATAGGATTTTAGCTGGGACTTGAAGATAATGACCAAACAAGGTATAGAGGGGGATCTCAGATGATAAAATGGTTAATTTTGGTTACATGAAATTTAAAATATTTGCAGAAATAAAAAAATAAAAAGGAAACAATTGATGAAAATTTTCACAATGTTTCTCTAATAAGGTTCTCAATTCCAAGACAGATAAGTAACTTTCAAATTTATAAGATTAAGAATCAATTTCATAGGGGGCGGCTAGGTGGCGCAGTAAGTAGAGCACCGGCCCTGGAGTCAGAAGGACCTGAGTTCGGATCCGGCCTCAGACACTTAACGCACACACAAACAAAAACCTAGCCGTGTGACCTGGGCAAGTTACTTAACCCCAACTGCCCTCCAAAAAAAAAAAAAAAAAGAATCAATTTCATAAATAGTCTAAGAATATGGATAGGAAATTCTCAAGGGAAAAAAAAACCAGACTATTATCAATATGAAAAAAAAAATTCTCCAAGTCACTACTAATTAGAGAAATGAAAACTAAAAACTAAAAACTCAAACTCATCAGATTGAGAAAAAAAGAAAATAAGTGAAGAAGTTGTGGGAAAACAAACAAACTGACACACTATTGGTGGATTTGTGAATGGGTAAAACCATTGTGTAAAGCTTAGAATTATACAAAAAGAGTTACCTAATGATGCCTACCCTTTGAGCCAGTTATACCACTACTAGATCTACACTTGAAAGAGAAAAAGGTCTTAACTGTATAAAAATAGTAATAGCAGCTTTTGGGGAGGGGGTAAGACAGAAAACTGAAAGCTAAAAAGATGTGCATCAAGTAAGGAATGACTGAATAAGTTGTGGCATATGAATGCAATGAAATATTACTGTGCTATAAGAAATGAGGAAATAGATGTTTTCAAAAGACACAGAAAGACTTATAAAAACTGATACAGAATGAAGTGTGTCGTCGGATCCTTTCCTGGGGCCTTCCGGACGCCACGTGGCGGGGAGCGCCGAGCAGAACAAAGCACACTTACACAGCAACTCAGGGGGCAACTCCCACTTTATTTCCTGCTCTTCTACATATATAGCCTATCCTACGCAAGCACTTTCCATTTTGGCTCTTGGCCAATTACAACACTTTTTGCCTTTTAAGGTCAAGCACACCTTAACCCCTGGGACTCTTATCTCGCGATTTCTACCTGGAGCAAGGATATTCCTTGTGGGCCCAGATGTGCGTCTCTCCTTAGAACAAGGCGGGGTCAGCTGGGGGCCTAGCAGTCCCTCAAGTGCCTAGAGGGTTAATGGGGGCGAGAGGCCTTGCCATCATCGCCTAAGCCCGGAGGCAGTGCCGTCACAGGTCCAGGGACCTCTCAAGGGCACTGAGGTAAATCCACGTTTGCTCTCCCACAGAAGTGCACTGAAACAGAATACCAATTTATACTATAACATTATCATAAAAGTAAACAATTTCAAGGATTTTCATAAACTAAGAATGAAATATGCAGAACCAGGAGAACAATTTACGTGACAACATTGTAAAAGCAAATAACTTTGAAGCTGCAAGCTATGACCGATATGAAGACTATTCATGATTACAGAGGAATTTTAATGAAACATCCTATCTACCTCCTTTCAAAGAAGTTAGATTTTTCTTTTCCTTGCATAAGATGGTCTGTGTTCTAACTCTAACTTTTCACTGGCCTATACCCCATGACTCAAATGTTCTCTTTTCTCACCTCTGCCTTCTGGCTCTTCTGGTTTCTTTTCATTCTTTGTTAAAATCCCACCTTCTGCAAGAAGCTTTTGGACCTCTGCATATGGATATCATGACAGAGAAAATCACACAAGATAAATGGACAATTTGAATTATATAAAATTTAAAAAGGTTTTGTACAAACCAAAATGTAGCAAACATTAAGAGGGAAGCATGTACCTGGGAAATAATTTTGCAATGTGTCTCTGATAAGGGTCTCATTTTCAAGCTATATTAAAATTTATTCAAATTTATAAGGTGCTTCCAAGCTGGTATAATCTAAAGAAAGGTGTATTCTGCTCTCCTGCCCCCTGCTTTCCTCCAGTCACAAACGTTAGTGCTCCTCTTCACTGTGGAACTGTGACCAGTATCCCTGTTCTCCTGCAGCTACAAGCATTAGTGCTACTTTCTACCTTGAAACTTAGTAC